>BHFT01041833.1:52078-79762 GCA_004320025.1 Laticauda laticaudata | reverse complement strand
GGGGGGGGGGGGGAATCTGAATAATTCAACAGTAGATTAGCAACAAAAGTCCTGAGCTCAATTGTGGTGGAGGACTATCTGTATAGCAATAGCTGCCTGTCCTTCTGTCCATCCCATCTCAAGATGTCCATTTGTATTGACTTCAAACTGAAGAAAGTTTTTTTACATTTTTATTTTATTTATACAAACATTCCCTCTTTTATTTGAACAGTGTGTCATCTGAGTGTACATATCTTACACAATACCATTATAGTTCATACATTTTAATTGTTTTTACTTTAATACTCTATTCTTACATCATACGAATCTATATCATATACCTAATTCTTCTAACATTCCCCATCTTAACATTTTTACAAGCTTGCAATGTTCACATAAAGAGAAGGCTAAATTGTTGAGTCCTTGAAGCAGTTTTTTGATGGCCAAATTGCTTCAGGGACTAAGTTATCCTGGTCATGTTTCTTCCAAAGCTGCTTTTCCAAAAGGCAGCTTGTTTTTGTTCTTGATTTTGCTTTTTTGTTTTTCCTTTGAAAACCTTTTGCTTCTCCTCCAAGAAGCTTCTTCCGTTCAAGCTTCAGGGATCCAGTACAGAAGAACTTGGAGGAGAAGCAAATGTTTTTCAAAGGGGAGGAAGGCTAGTTGCCTTTTGGAAAAGCAGCTTTGGAATGTAAAGCAGGTTCTTGGAAGCATCTCCATTTTGGTTAAGTAGATTTGCTTGGTTCATGGGCACGTTGATCTTAAAACATTTTTCCCCTTGGGGTGTATATATATGTGCACAGATATAGTGGAGAAGGTTCCAGATGTGCCTCTTGAACCAGCAATTCAATGTATTTACTAGCAGATATTCAATAGCTTTAATATCCCCCGTTATTTCACCAGTGTTGGGAATGTTCAGATGTGAAATGTTCATTGGAAGGTTGCATAAGAATATGCTCTTTTTTTAAGCAGAATCAATTGGCAGGAGAAGATTTTTCTCATCGTTGACATCTTCTGGCCACCTAGGGATCTTACTCGGTTAGAGAAGACCAAGTCTAGCTCTGCAGGATGTGAGAAATAGCTCTCTTGGTCTGTAGGGAACTTGAGATGACTGTATAGGAAAACAGAACTAATTAGCCAGCAACAAGCAAATCCCATTAGGAGAACAGGCAGAAGGAAACAGGAAATGTTAAATGGTTGTTCATTCAAACTAGGCACAAGCATGACAAGGAAGGAATGGAGTGTTATAATTTTTCTTTTTTCCTTTCCTTTCCTGTGGAAAGAATGGCTTTTTGGTATGAATGGAAACAGCACAGGAGAGAAATCTGCTCATCATTTTAAAAAACAGGACATCTTTTATTGAAAGTTCAGTTTGAAATCATCCTACTTTGATTAGCACCATCTTTATTATTCCCTTAAATGACAAGCATTGCAACCATACACTCTGTGTGTGTGTGTGTGTGTGTGTGTGTGTGTGTGTGTGTGTGTGTGTGTGTATANCTCTGTGTGTGTGTGTGTGTGTGTGTGTGTGTGTGTGTGTGTGTGTATAAAAGGTAAAAGTGAAGGAGTCCCTGCAGAGGTTACTCTGCTTGTTGTTGCCGGTTATAGGAGAAGACACTCATCTTCATTTCAAGACCATTGAGCTGCCGCTCTCCAAAGAAATGTCCATGGTCATGGGACCAGCTGTTTCCTTCCCACTGAAGTGGTATCTATTTATCTACTTGTATTTGGAATGCTTTTGAACTGCTGGGTTGGCCGGAGCTGAGGCAAGGAATGGAAGCTCACCCCATCATGCAGAGCTCAGGTCTCAAACCTGAGTTGCCAGCTTTCTAGTCAACAAGCCCAACATCTTAGAATAGCAGAATAACAAAGTTGCAAGGGATCTTAAAGGTTTTCTCGCACAAGCAGTAGACCCGATACTATTCCAGACAAATGGCTATCCAGTCTCTTCTTAAAAGACTCCAGTCATGGAGTACCCTCAATTTTAGAAGACTTTTCACTGTTTAATTGTTCTCACTTTTAGGAAATTTCACTTAAAAAATCTTAACCACTGAGACATCATAACGCTCATGTATTTGTGTTTGTGTGAATGCAAAAAACCCTGAGTTTTGTAATTCAGGGGTTGTTGTTTTTTTGCATTAAAAATACTCTGATTGGTCTCTTCTAAATTTTAATTAGAATAATATCCATTGCTTCCTGAAGTATATGTGCATTGTACAAATGGCACACTATGTATACACTAAAAAACCCCAATGACTCATTCTGTTGCTTAACACAAAGTAGACCATAGTAATTATGTAGGTATGTAAGACAGTTTGTTTTAAGTAAAATAAAATTCAAATTGGATAAGTATGAGATGGCTGGGGATTTTTGCTGACACTGTATGAGGATCACATAAACTGCATACCATTGTTATGGCATAATATCAGCTCTGGTTTCCTTTGCTTGTCTAACTCTAGAAATCTAGACTTTACTGGAATAAAGTCTATTTCTAGAGTGTGTTTCTATTTTAGTGGATCAGATCTTGGATAATAACTCATTTTCAAGGCTTCATATGACACTAGAGACTACCAATTAATATTGGGCAGTTAGCCAATTTCCTTCCCATTTTTGTGGGTTTGGGAGTCAAATGAGGGAAGATCCCTGTGACTTTTTGAGATCAAAAGTAACTTATTAATTCAACTTATGATGAAATGATGTTAAATTCTCTCAGAGCTTCTTCTGATCTGCTGATAAGAAGAGTTTCCCATTATTCTGAAGTAAGAAACAATATTAAAATTGTAGTGTAATTCCTGAAAAAAAGGAAATAATAAAAATTAATTTATCAGATTTAAACACCCTAATTTAAAAAAAAAACACATTCCCCTTCCTATTTAAACTGGGCATGAATCGGGCCAAGAGAATAATTTGTTTGCTAGGTTTAATTGGAACAAATATTGCTCATTTTTATAACCTTAACTAATTAATTGTCACCACAGAGACTCTGTCTCCTTTAAAATGATAGGCAAATGTGGTTTGAATTTCCCTCTGTAAAAATACCATCTCTGCAAGCATACAGGGAATTTTATGGTGGTTTTCCTGCAATTGACCAGTCCAATTTTATCTGGCATGGGAACTGAACATCCTGTGAGAATCCCTGCTCTGATCTCAGGTAACTCCAGCAGTAAGAAAGCAGTAAGAAATTTAGAACTGAAAACATTTCAGAGGTTGGAGTCAACTAAAGTTGCTGAGCAAGCAAAAAGAAGTAGTCGTTTGCAAGAATAATCTCTTGTAAGGAATCAGGGCTGTTTTATTTATGTATTTATTTGTTTGTTTGTCAAATATGTACAAGATAACAAGTATGGACATAAACAAGAACAAAGGAAGTAAATACAGATAAATGGGGACAGTAAGATGGTAGGCACATTAGTGCACTTATGCACACCCCCTTTAAAGACCTCATAGGAATGGGGTGAGGTCCATGGTAGAGAGATTGAGGTTGAAGCTGTGAGGATTTGAGGCTGTAAAAATGGAGTCTGGTAGGGTGGAGTCTGGTAGGGTGTTCTAGACATTGACCACTCTGTTGCTGAAGTCATATTTTATACAATCAAGTTTGAAGTGGTTTACCTTGGGTTTGTATCAGTTGTTTGCCCAAGTATTATTGTAGTTGAAGCTGAAGAAGTCATTGACAGGCAAGATATTGTAGCAGACTATTTTGTGTACTATGCTTTTTCCCTCATGTAGGGTTCAGCAATGGGTTGGTTGCACAAAATCTGCTCAAAAACTTTAACATTGATTCCCAATGGAAAGACAAATGGGTTGTTGAATGTCCAGATGTAAGAAAACATATCAAATGACTCCACACAAAAAAATGCCAGGCTTTGAACTACTATGTCAGCAGTCCTATCCTAAATAGGATTTACACCTTACATGGTATCTTCTGGGGATCATTGTATAAATGGGGTATAATATTCTCCCTTGGGTCCCATGTCAAACTGCAAATCGCATCATAACCAGGACATATATCACTCATGTATCTGATTTTTTTTTTCCATATCAACAATGCTGCGCTTCAATGGTTATATGGCCTAGACATTGGTGTCTGAATATAGATCTTTTTAGCATTCATATTTTATTTTATTTTTTAATCTAGGCAAAATTTTAATATAGCAAGTCCAATCCAGTACGATATGCGATATGCTAAATAAATAAGTATTGGTGCCTTTCTGAAAGATGGATTTTCAAAAATGTTTCCAACTCTGTTGGAAAGCTGTGAGTATTGGGGGATATGTATCTGAACAGCAATGGATTTTCATCTAGTTTCTATGAACATTGGGGAATATAGAACAGGCATATAAAGGTAAAGGTTCCCTTTTGTTGTTTCCAGCTCTAAGGGGCGCTGCTCATTATCCGTTTCAAAGTCAAAGAGCCAGTGTTGTCCGAAGATGTTTCCATGGTCATGTAGCCAGCATGACTAAATCTTAAAGGTGCACGGAACACTGTTATCTTCCTACCAAAGTGGTCCCTATTTTTCTACTTGCATTTTTACATGCTTTTGAACTGCTAGGTTGGCAGAAGCTAGGACAAGTCGCAGGAGCTCACTCCATTACATGGTGCTTGGGATTTGAACCACCAAACTGCTGACATTTCTGATCTACAAGCTCAGTGTCTTTGCCACTGAGCCACTAAGTCCCTTCAGAACAGGCAAACATAACCATAATTGAATAATCAGAAACCATTGCTTTTCTGGAGATTAAGATGTTTGTGATTCCAGTCTCTTCTCTCTCTCTCTCTCTCTCTCTTTCTCTCTCTCTCACTCTCTCCCTACCTCTTTCCCTCCCTCTCTCTCTCCCTCTCCCTCCTTCTCTCTTTCTCCTTTTCTTCTCTGTCCAGCACTTTCCCATCTTGTGCTGGCTGGAACAAGAAACATGAACACATTCTCAATGGGAGTCACCTCTCCTTTGGCCCTAACTCAATTTGGATGGAATGTTTTTGATGGCAGACAGATAGCTTTTTGCCTAGGTTATCGACCACATTTCATTCTGAATGCAGAGGAAACTCATTTGCAAGATAATCTAATTAGCAGCCAGCTTGATCAGTGAAATTTTGAAACGAGTGGCTGGCTAGCCTGTTCCTGGACTTGCAAAAGGTATTGTTCCCAGAAGGTGGTGTCATCTACTTCAAATGTGGACCAGATGATGATAATCCTTCATTAAACAAAATTAAATACCTGACTAAATTGATAGCCTTGATTTTGTCACCTGCTTATGGAGAGGAGATAATCCTTGTTATATTTTATAGTGATTTTAAGGGAAGAAAGTTGTAATTGATACATCTGTAATAAGATTAGATTTCCTTTCAATTGACTTAAAACTAGAAAGATGTTCTTGACTGTTGTTTTAATTTTCTCAGCCTAAACTGCAAATGGCAACATTTTTGTTAGCCTCTAGTGAGAAGTTGGTAATGTAAAAGATATTTGTTCAAAGGGACAGATGGTTGCGAAGTGGTTGTAAATGATCAGTCACTGTTATGTTGATGGGAAATACTCATCATACATTATACATTGTACATTATACATTAATTGTGTTCCTTAGGTGCACTTTCTGAAGGAAATACATTCTCAATACCCACTGAAATAAGAATATGCCATCTTGAAATGAATAAGATTTACCCTTTAAGTAGAGCTGTGATCTAAACAGTGGTGGTATTCTACCAGTTCGGCTCGGTTCTGCCAAGCCAGCAGTAGCAATGAGCACCAAACCAGTTATCTCCACTGCTCAGCTGTTGGGCCCACCGGCCTGCCCAGGCTGCTATAGTCATCTTTATTCCCTGCTTTTGAAGTGCAGCTGCTTTGCACCAGAGTGCCATGCGGCAACTGCTGAAGCAAAAGGGAGAATGCAGGCTTGCAAGAGGTGAGTTGGAACACCTCTTCACTTGGGCAAAGTGTGTGTTTGGTGCACACTCACATGCAAAGTGTGTGCACGAGTACAAAGCGTGCCCACCAAGCCACACCCACCGAACCAGTGGTAAAAATATTTGAATCCCACCACTAGATCTAAACATACAACATACAGAAAGTTGTCAGTTCTAGTTATGGGGTGCTTGGTGCTCTCTGAGCTTGGTTTTCTTTCAGATGTTTCCTTATCCAAATAGGTTGCAAATGATCTGAAGATGGTCAATTTTCTGAATTGATTTTCAGATGTTGGAGATCACCTTTGACTTCCCACACTGCTTACCATTTGGATAGCAATTCAGCCATATTACCAGTGAATACTTGTAGGTAGATCTCTCCTCAGGATCTAAGTAAGAAGAAAATAAAGGTAAAGGAGTCCCTGCTGATTTTACTCTGCAGGTCAAAACTTACTTTAGGGGGCAGTGCTCATCTCTATTTCAAGGCCACTGGCTCAGCATGTTGTTGGGTAGAAGCACAAAGTCTGTAGTGTATATCTGCCACATAAAAGTCATATTTTATGAGAGCCAATAGACATGATTCTTACAGCTCACAAAATTCAGGGAGAACCAGATACAAAGGCAATAGAAAGCAACATCAAATCCTTAATCAGGAAAACTTATGACCACAAACCTAAATCTCTGACTTGAGATTTTATGTGGTTGCAGAAGATGTGTTCCTTTCCTTCTTCTCCACAGCACATATTTGCTTTTAGTCTTCATTCATTTTCTGCTAATGTCATTTTTGAATTGTTCTGCTCATCTAAAAAATCCTTTGCAGGCCAGTTCTCCAGGTGGTCCATCTAAGTGTATATTTCTAACTGTAGGTTGGCATGAACAAGAGACACCAGCAGGGCTATTATCTTCACATCTACTTGGACTTAAGCCTCACTGAGCTCAGTGGATGCTATGTTCATATAATTTTGCAGAAGATTGTAGTCTAAAAAATATTTATGAACACCATAAAACTCTGAGATAGAATTAGTACTTCCTTAATTGCATGGAGTACAATCTTGAGTGAGTGTGTGAGTTTGTAAGAGAAGATAATTCAGTCTGACTGAATGTTCTTACACATTATGGAGGTAGGCTCTGTTTTGATGCAATTTCAAAAAGCTCTCCTAAAAGAGAAGTTATCAATCTTAGTTTCTCCGCTGGAAATTGTACGCCATCTTTTTAATGAGCACCTTCAGTATTTTATCTGTAAATTAACCTCTGCTAATCCTTCCTTTTCAAATCCCTTCAGAAAACATTGCAATTTGTTTGGTGATTGGTTGGCTGAATTTATTGTATCATGCTTTTGGCAAGTTTCAGAGGGAATTATATGAAGAATGATAATGAGTTAGATACTTGCAAGATTGCAGGAGCTCTTGGGGGATTTCCAGCCCGTTTTCTTTGTTAATCAGATATGTGTTTTTCTTCCCTTGCTCCACAAAGTGGTTTGTGCACACCAAGGACAAAATTTAAGTTCTGAACTAATCAACTCTTAAGAGGCAGAGACCTGACTAATTATAATTTCCCCCAGCTTCTTTTTTGTTCCTTTGTAATCTCACTAACAGTTTTTACACCTTGTCAGGCGTTCAGGAACTTCCATCTGTGCATTTGTGAAATAAACCCATCTGTACAGCTGATTAAAAATTGGATATAATCCACATTCTGCCTGTGCCCTGAACGAGAAATGCTGAAGCCATTGTTCTTATTAGAGTTGGATATGGAATGCAACATAGAAGCCAATGCTGACAGGATCCCCATTTTAATGCACTCATTCAAATTGAATAATAGTCTGAAATGAAGACATGAAAACATGAAGTCAGACCAATTATAAAAACTCCATGTTTGCATTTACGGTTGTTCTTCTTGCTGCAGTACATCTACAATTGCTACTACCCTATTTCCCCAAAAACAAGACCTATCCCAAAAATAAGCCACTGCCAGGAAGTGAGGTAGGTGTCAGAGTGTGGGTAGCCTGACTGCAGAGGCCCTTAGGTAATAGCAATAGCACTTAAACTTATATACCGCTTTATAGTGCTTTACAGTCCTCTCTAAGCAGTTTACAAGAGTCAGCCTTTTGCCTCCACCAATCTGGTTCTTCATTTTTCCAACCTTGGAAAGATGGAAGGCTGTGTCAATCTTGAGCCTGGTGAGATTTGAACTGCTAAATTGCAGGCAATGGGCAGTCAGCAAAAGTATCCTGCAGTACTGCATTCTAACCATTGCGCCAACAAGATAAGCCAGTGTGCGGCACGTGGGACAGTTCCACCCTCCCTCCTCATGGTGTCAGCACTGGTGCACCATGTGGCCTCCTGTCCCACCACAAAAAAAGCAGAAGTGGGCCTCCCATACATGAAAAAAAAAAATACACCCCTCCCCCCAAAAAAACCACTAGTCCTTATTTTGGCACCCAAAAGAAAATGAGACACTGTCTTATTTTTGGGGAAACATGGTACTTACAACCAAGATGAAGATGCCAAGGTGATGATATTTTACTACCTTTTAAAGTATTTTATTTTATTCATTCTCTTTTGCTTCTGAACTTTCTGCAGAAGAGGGGGAGGATTTTTATAAACATCTTCCTAACAGATAACTTATGAGCATTATCACTTACTAATCATTCTGGCCAAAACACAGTGTAGATATCAAATCATCTGATCTGGGAATTCAAACATCCAGCAGGCGATGTTTACAGTTTACCTGCAAATCTTGAAAGATGTTAGATAAATCTCAATCAATCCAGGAATTTATTTATATGAAGATACACATGCTGTGTGGATCCCACTGCTATTTTCTGCATATCAGAAGGGTGGAAATAATATTAACAGGTCAAGTAAATGAAATCAATACTATAGTTTTATACTGATTGGAGTATGTTAGTATAGTGCATAAATCTAGCAAATACTGGCATGATTAATGCTGTTGCTATGAAAGTGTGGCCCTCAGTAAAAAGAAACTATTTCAGTGCAGTTGCTTAAACTTCATTCAGAATTAATTCAGTGCATCCAAAAAGCATGGTAAAATTTGCACAAATGATTTTCCTGCATATAGCTTTCTCCATTATAACTGTTTTTAGATGCATCTTCCCCCATTAGATAAATGAAAAAAAGAAAAGAAAAGTCTGACTGTAATGACTCCCCTGGATGCTTCCCCAGTTCTTTTTCCAGCTGTCAGCTCAGAGGAAATGAATATGTTGTTCCCACTATCACTTCCCTCTCTGCACTGTGCTAAATAGCCAGTTTCTGGTGCAGCCCTTCAAGAAGGGAGAGGCTTTCTCCCCATGAGCAGTCTGGATTATTGTCTCTGATCTTGCCTTTTCTCTGACCTATGTGTTGTTGGATCAATTGCAGAAAGCAGTTCCTCTTCCTCATCAAGGATGGGCTCCAGCTGCATGCTTTTTCCACCTAAAGCCTCAGAGCTGTCCTGCTGCAGTTGGCATTTGATCAGTGGTGGAATTCAAAGAATTTTTACTAACCATTCTGTAGGCATGGCTTGGCGGGCATGGCTTGGCTTGGTGGGCATGGCTTGGTAGGTATGGCAAGGGGAAGGTTACTGCAAAATCCCATTCCCTCCCCACCCCACCAACCTGCTTTCCAGCTCCGTTCTCCTGTGCAGGGCAAAAAAAGAAGATCCAGCCAATCAGCTGGGACTCAGGAGGCAGAGAATAGATGGGGTGGGAGGTGATATTTTCTAGTTCTCTGAAGTACTCAAAATTTCAGCTATCGGTTCTCCAGAACTGGACCCCAACACCCCTCCAGTCTGGAAATGATTCATTTTCCTCCAAGCTGAGATCTGGAGAGATAACTGGGGGGGGGGGGTGTCTGGAGGAGTCATCATAATGGCTGGTCCGATTCAAAGAAAATTAAACAAATACATGTAGGATAAAACTTTCGGTAGGCCCTAATCATAGATGTTGGAGTTTACCTCCAAGATCTAAGGTAGGGTTCTGTGTATTATCAGCTAATGGGCGTTTCCAGTGGGAATTACCCTTAAATGCTTGTCAACTTGCCCCAAACTACTGTGTTTGGCCATGTGAAAAATGGGCCTTTGGATTCAGATTGAGGCTTAGTTTTCTGATTTTCTATTTTTGATGGTGGAAAATAAAATCATGCTTGACAAATGCTTTGTGAATGGCTCATCGTTAATCTGGAAGAAAGGATACATGATATTCCCTAGTTGTTTAAAGTATATCCTGATAAACGTGAAAGGAATGTTCATGGTAATTTGATGATTCTGTTGGTTGGCGGTATGAAAGTGCAAGTGATTTTAACATTGCTGCCTTGTTGACAGAGAATCCAAAGAATTTGCAGTTGAATGCTACAGAGATGCAACCAAGAATATGGAATGTGTAACTGACATACAAGGTATTTATCTTTGATGGAAAAAATGGAGTGAGCACTTGCAAGTTTTACATACATTGTGAACAATTAGGACAGATGCTCAAAAGTGAGGAAATGATAGAGACATGGAAATGCTGGTGGAAAGACCATAATTATTGTGTATTCTGATGTTTCATCAAAAGAAACAAATATGTCTGTGCCGAGCAGTCTGCAACTGCCCACTTTTAAATAAAAAAATATGGATATGAGAATTTGATATGTCAGTCGAAACATAAAAGTAAATTGAATGCACTAGTAATGGGGTATTTAAAAAGTATATGCAGAAAGCAAGAAGAGTTTGGGTAAGTGATAAATGGGTGCTGAAGATATGTGCCTGGGATATAAAATGGATTGAATGGTACAAAAGTAATGCACCAAACTGGTTTGGTCATAGAAAATGAACTAAGCCCTAGTGGCACAGTATTGTAAGCAAACACTGCCTACAGTCTAGAGTTCGATCCTAACTAGGATTGCTATATAAGTCTAAGTGCTATTGATATTGATATTGCTAACTGCAGAATAAATATAAAAAGGAAGAATGAATGGGTTGAGAAGAAAGGAAAAGATAAGACTGTTGTGGTTGGATGGAACTGATTATATCTTCAAAAAAAAGGAGCAGTTTTTTTTTTTAAAAAACCAGAAGACAGTATATTAATTTATATATAACCTGTTTCCAAAAATATGACCTACCCTGAAAGTAAGTCCTGACTTGATTTTTACATGTGTGCCAAATATAAGTCCTACCCTCCAAAATAAGCCCTAATTAAGATCCTACCCACTCCAGAGTGCACGGGTAATAATTAAGCTAGGGTGCAGATGGGGGAGTTGGGACTGCCCTACTACTTACCTTTGGAGAATTGTAGCCATGCCTCACACACGCCGACACCTGCCTTGCCAGCCCATTTCTTCTGCAGCCAGCAAGACTGGCAAGGCTTTCCTGAAGGCCTCTGTAGCTGATAACAAAATTCCGGATCAATCTGGAGCTCTCTAATTGACTGCAGAGGTCTTCAGGAAAACCTTGCTGGCTGCAGAAGAAGAAGAACCTGAAGGCCTCTGATAGTGAAAAGGAGGGCAGGATGACACGTGCCCCCCAAAATAAGACCTGGTTCCTTTTTTGGTGGAGATATATATATATATATATATATACATGATTATAATAAACATGAAACAGCACACATGTAAGTTACGCGAAGCTTAAAAAAACAAATATTATATATATCATATAAATTTATTATATTAAATATTATAATCATTTGTTGTAGCTTTGCGTCCACAGTGTCTGCAGCTTCCCTCGGGTATTACTCCCACGTCATTGTAGTGCGTTTAAAGTTGTAGCCTTCTGTATTGAGATATCAAACTCAATACAGAAAGCCTGATGAGGCAGATGAAGATTCTGCTGAAACTGTTGCTACAACTTTAAAAAGCACTACAATGACATGGGATAATACCCAAATGAAGCCGAACAGCATATTATATATATATTTGTTTATATTTAAGCTAAGTACTTAATGCGTCATCTGGCCATATATTATTGTCTTAAGTTGGCACGTTAAATCCATTGCATATCAGTTGATTGATATTATAAGATACCTTCACCACAATTACAGTAAGCTGGATATACAAGAAACTGACCTATATATATATATTATTTGTTTTTTTTTAAGCTCTTGCGGGTACTTACATTGTGCTGTTTAGCTTCCTTCGGGTATTATCCCACGTCATTGTAGTGCTGTTAAAGTTGTGCTTATTGTAGTTCTGTTAAAGTTTGTAGCAACTTTCAGCAGAATCTCATCTGCCATCATCAGGCTTCTGTATGGAAGTGTGTCTCACAGTTCCTCTGTTTCAAATTCGAGGCTGGTCCATTCTGATTGGCTAGGAGCCTGGGTCTATGTTCATTGGACTTGGAGTTTGATTGATTGGTGTTTCTGGTTTCTTCTGTCTGTTTTGTTGGCTTTGATTGGCTGGCAGCACTCTGTTCTTGTGTTGAAGGATTTCAATGCAGCTTGGCTTCGTGTGGCTTTCACACGAAGCCAAGCTGCATTGAAAGCCTCCAACACAAGAAAGAGTGCTGCCAGCCAATCAAAGCCACAAAACAGACAGAAAGAAACCAGAAACACCAATCAATCAAACTCCAAGTCCAATGAACACAGACCCAAGTTAATAGCCAATCAGAATAACCAGCCTCAAATTTGAAACAGAGGAACTGTGAGACACACTTCCATACAGAAGCCTGATGATGGCAGATGAGATTCTGCTGAAACGTTGCTACAACTTTAAACAGAACTACAAAATGAGCTACAACTTTAACAGAACTACAATGACGTGGGATAATACCGCAAGGAAGCTAAACAGGACCTACAATGACGTGGGATAATACCCGAAGGAAGCTAAACAGCACAAGTGTAAGTACCCGCGAGAGCTTAAAAAAACAAATATATATATATATAAATAAATAAAACACGGAATCTTTTTTGGGGGGGAAACAGAGTAGATGTGGGACAACATAAAATGATTAGTGAGGACATAAAGTTATGGAGATACGTAGTAAAAAGGTTTTCTTTTCCTGCCTTATTCTTTTTTTCCTTTATATCAGTAATGATTTTTTTTCGTCTTTCCTGAAACAGAAAAGCATGCTAGATATACATTTGTCTGCAGGGTATGTTTGATGGATGGATATGTATATATGTAGGAATGTGTACATATCTGTGCATGGGTTCATGCATCATTACATGATATTTCTCTATCATTTGTTAAACTGGATTCATTTGGCTTAAAGAGTTACATTGAGCCATTTTGTTACATAGTCTAGAAAGTCCTGAAACTTTCCTCCTGAAAAAGCACCTTTGGGACAACCATGATCTTGGATGACTGAGAATCTCCATAGATGTTCCATAGTGACACAACAAGGGATGAAGAACATAATCCAGATAATCCTGACAAGATTGTCGATAAGGGTGTCATAATCTCCTAAAAATATTTTCTGGATTTTTTTCCAAAGAGGAAACCGAGAATTAATCTCTGACATTACGTGAATTAGCATCTGCAACTCCAGCTGAATTCATAAGGAGTGCACACACAAACACAAATGCACGCACGCATACTGTACCTTGTGTACTGAACTGCATCAATTTCACATCCAGCTGTAACTGTGTCTTTTAAATGTTAAGCAAAGGGCTGCAGGTGAGGCTTTGTAAATATGAACATGATATTCTGATGGGGAAATACTCTAGTAATTATACACAATAGAATTGGAGCTCATCAAGTGCAGAACAATTGAATAGAGTTGTTCAGATTTAAGCACAGTATTAACAACAGTGTGTCACTTGGTGTATTGTGACCTCTCCTCTGTGAGATTTAAACAAGAGCCCCAGAGCTGAACAATATCCCTATGACTGATACTTGGTTTAACTTAATAAATATAGCTGTTTCATACATGAAGCATGTGACTCAATCTATAAATGAAACATCTGCGTAACTTGATTCCTATTTATATTTTTTCTAAGATCTGAAACTTCTCTGTTATCCATTTCCCTCACTGAATGGTTTCCATTCCAGATGCCAAATGTAACTCTCAGTTTCTCTTCATCCTTAATGTTTGGGTTAGGGATTGGCCATCAATGGGCAGCGTGTCATACCATAACTTAGTCAAAGGCTCAGTTATTTATATCATGATAACGTAGGTAAACATTCAGTGATTTATATCAAGCCTTCAAGTGTCCACCTGCCTCAATAGCAGTAACTGCAAGAGGAATTTTGGAGTCCTTGTGGACAGTCACTTAAATATGAGCTGGCAGTGTGCTATAGCTGCCAAAACTAAGCCAATGCAGTCCTAGGCTGCATTAACAGAGGTATAGAATCAATATCATGTGAAGTGTTAATACCACTTTGCCTTGGTAAAAACACAGTTGGACTATTGCATCCAGTTTTTCTCACCACAGTGTAAAAAGGTGTTGGGATTGTAGAAAGTGTGCAGAGAACAGTAACAAAGATGATTAGGAAACTGGAGACTAAAACATACATGTAGCATGAATTAGGTATGTCTATTTTAATGAAAATAAGGACTAGGGGTGATGTGATAGTCGTCTTCCAATATCTAAGAGGCTACCATAAAAAAGAGGGGGTCAACTTATTTTCCAAAGCACCTGAAGGCAGAACAAAAAAGTAATGGATGGAAACTAATCAAGGAAAGAACCAACCTAGAACTAAGGAGAAATTTTCTGACAGAACCATTTATCAGTGGAACAACTTGCCTCCAGAAGTTGTAGATGCTCCAACACTGAAGGTTTTTAAGAAGAGATTGGACAGCCATTTAAATGATATAGGGTCTCTTCCTTAAGCAAGCTTTCTTCCAACTCTGTTATTCTGTTAGTTTCACAAGAGGCAGATGACTCAACCAACTTGGAAAGAGCTGAACAGAAGATAGGGATAAGGAATAATTTCCAGCAATATTATAAATCATTCCATGCTGCTCCTTTCCCCCTCCAAACTATCAACCTAGTTACTTCTGCAGTATATGACTATTTATTTATTTAACATTCAATCTGTCCTCCTCTTAAAAAGACACAGATAATGGATGCTTTTGTTTTTTGAATCAAGACATAAAATAGTTTGACTCATTCAGTGCCTCACCATTGTGGGAGAATCTCATGACTTCAGCAACACTGCATTGGTAGATAAATATAAATAGATATACAAGATTGTTGTTTAACTACGTAAAAGAATACAGCCCAGAGAGGTTGAGTGCCTAAAATTGAATGCACTGACAAATGTAATGGTGTATTATTTTTCCTTCCCTCTGTTTTTAACAAAATTCAGGTGGACAACTCTGTCAGCTGAAGTAGTTTGTGTGTCTCATCTGAGCTCATTAATGCTTCAGTACATTGGCAAAAGCCTTGTTGATAGTTATTGATTCATGAGTTAGTGCCCACAGAATATATCCACAAATGCTGAGCCTTTAACAATCCTGTCTTCTAACGCAAGGCTCTAGTAAATACTTTTTTTTTTATTGTGTTCTTGCCCTGAAGATTCAGTAAATTTAGGCAGTTATTGTCCTTTATTTTTGAAAAGTTAATAATCTGTGGGGTTTGAACTGTGGGGGTTCTCAGACCTTGGTTCTTTGCTTGTAGACGCTGCATTGGGTACCATAATCAACTCAAATGAGTACACTCACTTATCATCAGTACATTAACTCCAACTGATGAGTTTGCCTAATTTGGTAATAAAACATCTGCAAGCAAACAAGCTCAGACAGCACCAAGAACTCCACAGTCCAACTCTGAGCTGCAGAGATTATCTTCTATTGGAGTTAGTACTCTTTGGTTTCAGTATAGAAAGTAGTACTTGTTTCTTTGGATAATATCTAGAGACGGACACAGAACACATGAGCAGAACTTAAGCTGAGTGGTACGGTGGTCTAGAGGTGGAACTCTTGCCTCACAATCAGGAGGCTATAAGTTTGATTCTAGGTAAAGGCAGATATTTCTCTCTCTGGACATAATGAGAGTATATCTGCTGCATATAATTCTGCATTGGCGACAAGAAGGGCATTCGGCCAGTAATCAATCAGTTCCATTTAGTTGCCCAAGCTCCACCTCACAAGGGATTATGGATTCATTAAAAGATGAGGAGGAGGAACAGAACTTAAACCAAGATACTGTCAACTAAAGAGATAACCCTTTGGTCTTTTCAGCTGCCAGAAAAGGGGAGTGGGGGAAACCAAGGCATTCTAGAAATGCCTAGATAATGGTTGGTGCATAAGAAGAGCATTGGAGAGCATAATGGATGGCTCTTAGAGATGAATGTGTCCCATTGGAGAAGCCACATCCAGGGGTGGGGAGAAGACCAGGGGAAAATGTATGGTGTAATTTAGTATCAGCTGCATCCATCTTACGCCAACATGGTCACTCCTAATAAATCAATTTACTTTTCTCTGAGATGCAGCTAGAGACTTTTGATTTGAATGAAGGTGGATTTTTTTGGAGCCCTTACAGATACTTGTTCTCAGAAGTGAAAGCTGAGCAGTTCCCATCCAGACTAAAATACTATATGAACATTCTTTGACCTTGGAAATGGTGGAAGCATTTACTAGCAGACAAGCAGTAACTGAATATGCTAATCTGCATAGAATGCAAAGTTTTTCTTCCATATACTATTGTTAGTCTCCAATGTTAACTTCTTTAGATTGGCATTTTTTAAAAAAATGATCAAATATTAATTATGTATAATATTTCCAAGTGTTCCAATATATTTTGATTATCCACAATGCTTCCTGAAATGTCCAAAAACACATTTATGTTTTTGGTGGTAGATGGGGATATCCTGAGATGATGCAGAAGAAACAGGAGGAAATGGAACAATTAAAATGTTCATTTAAGGTACAATATGAAAATGCGTTGGACCTCTACTCCCAGTGAAATTATATTGCAGGTTTCACGTTCAATCTTTATCCTTGCAAATTTAAGCAGTACTAATTGTTGTAAATTACTGGCAAGAAGAAGCGTAAGAAATATTATTTCATGATTTTTAAAAAATATTATTTTATTTTATTTTTCAGAATTTATTTTCCCTTTTATTACTTTTAATATAAAATACAAAACCAAATGACAGGAAAAGCAGGGAAGGGAAAAGGGCAGAGAAAATTGTAGAAAGAAGGGGGAAAAAAAGAAAAGGCATTGACTTCCAACTCCCTTTGGTTGCAGTAGAATAAGAAATAACATTGAACCTCAACTTTTTACATAATAGATTTGGGGGGGGGGTTGCATAATAGACTTTGAAAAAAATTGGAACTTTGATGTTATATATGTTGATGGCAGCAAGATTACTTTATGCACAAAAATGGAAGGAGACTTTAATTCCCACAATGGATGAATGATTGCAATAGCTGATGGAACTAGCAGAGATGGCTAACTTGATTGCTTTAATAAAAGGGGAAAAAAACAAAAAAAACCACAAGTACTTTCTACCTGGAAACCATTTCTGGACTTTGTGCTTGAGGTGGCAAAAATGAAAATTTGATTTTGACTTTTACTGATTAGATAGTTCTGAGATTAGATTAGATAGAAATGGCTAGTTTATACTATTTCATGGATTTTTTTTTTCATTTTTTTCAGAGATGTTTTTCTTTTTCTCTAGGGATACCTTAAACCAAAATGTAAAATATACACTTGAAGTTACTGCTCAGGCAGAACTGTGAAGGTATATGAACAACTTTCTTTTAACTATTTTGCAATATTCATATTTATTGGAATATAACATGGAAATTTCTTACAAAAGTCCTTTTTTATGCAGTTCAACTCCATAAGCAAAGCACGAATCATGTAACCTGTAGTTGAGAATAAAAGTAGATTGAAGTGGGAGTAATCTCAGTCCCAAAGGATTAATTTTCTCAGCTGGATCCCAATTAATCCATAGAGTTGTTAAACCCTGTTTTAATTAGACCTCTTCCTCTTAAAGTAGTTCTTGTTCCTCATATTGCACTTTATTATTTCCTTTACTGGAACCCTGCAGACTGGGAAATGATGCTTTAATATACTCTTGTTTGTTTGATTGCCGATAGATGCTTAATGAAGATGGTCCCTAGCAGACATGCAATCGTGGTATAGAAGATTAAATATAAATATTATCATTCCTGCTGGAATTAGTCCAAAGCAAAAACTAGCAATGATTTTTGCAGTTCCCCATTAAAGGAAGATAGTATATGAAGCTGTGTGTGTCAAAGAAATCTTGACTCATCATTTTACGAGATAGAGAGAAGTCAGATATCTTGATAAGGGGAGAGAAAATAATCTAGACATATGCGTCTATGGAGATTCTCAATCATCCAGGTCATGGTTGTCCCAGAGGTGCTTTTTTCAAGAGGCAACTGGACTTTCTGGTTTTTCTTTGAAGACATTTTGCTTCCCATCCAAGAAGATTCTTCAGCTCTGACTGGATGGTGGGGAATGGAAGGATTTGAACTCCTTGCAGACAGCTGAACATTTGCATTCTTTAGTGGGTCATTAAAATCACCTAGAGGTTTATCTGTATCTTCAGGGTCACCTGAGTGGTGCAAATGGGTGTGGAGCCTTCTGGGAACTGTTGAAAGGACTGTGTTGTAGACTGAGAGATAGATGATGCCGTATCCCTCCCCCTCTGTTGAAAGAGGACTGATCAGTTTTGACATAGATGGCCTCTTTGACCCCTCTTTCAAACCAGCTATCCACTCTGCTAAAAATATGGACTTTGTCTTCAAAGGAGTGGCCTGTGTCTTTTAAATGCAGATGGATTGCTGAATATAGTCCTCATGTGTTTGTTCTAAAGATATATTATTGCAAACTGTTTTGGAATTATATATTTTTTCAAAATAGCTTTCCCCTCTGAAATGCTGCTCTAAGGGGCCTAGAACCTTGCAAACCAAACACTATGTGGTGAATCACTAAAGGCTGACTTCAAGCAAAAATAGCATTGGTTTGAAGCTAATTGAAATAATTTCTGGGTTGCCATAACTATCATTTAAAAATGGGGAAATCCCATGCATTCCATAGGATTCTCTGAATTAAGTCAACTCCACTTCTGCAAGGCTGGGTCAGTTTTCTCTCTGAGGTGGCCTTACCATCTGAAACAGAGAATGGAAAGAATCAAGCATCTCTATGCAATTTCAGTAGTTTTAGAAATGTTTTTCAAAGATCCTGGAAATTCCTCAAAATGTTGCCATGTGCAAACCTCCTTTAAAAAGGGCCATTGGCATCTCAGAGCAAAGGTATACATTTCATCAGGAGTGGAATTCTACTGGTTAGTCCTGGTTCGGGTGAACCGGTAGCTCTGAGGATCAGCAAAGAGTGAACCAGTTTGGTTTGCTCTGACAATCAGCTGTTTGCCTCACCTGCACCATCTGGCTCTAGGATGTGCTTTATATCTTGTTTTTTAAAGCTCAGCTGATTTGTGAGACATAGTGGATTACTACATGTCAGCTGTTTAACAGACAGGGATTGGTGGAGAAGGTCATTTGCAAATGCTCTGTGGGTGCTCAAAGAGAAGCGCACACTCACTGAACCAGTGTCAGCTTTAAGCCACTTTAGACCCAGACATTTCCACACTGCCACATTATTGAGCCTGGGAAAAAGGGAGGAGGAAACTTCTAGGAACGTATGTGGTCAGTCATAATAACATTCTTCTTCTAAGTCAAGGTCATGTTAATTCTGTGCTTGGCTGAGAAGTGGTTGAGGGGACGTCTCAAGTTGGGATGGATGGTGATGGGGGAATGTGATGCAATGACAGGCACAGGGGATGGATTTGTAACTTTTTACTTATTGAAAGGAAACCCAGAACTTTCAGATTCGGAATTCCCCAGATGTGCCAGTTTACTACTCTAATAAAAGGAACCTTTGAGAAGATGTTTGTCTCAGAAATTGATTGGAGTTGAGGTTTTCTGGAATGCTGACAACCAGTTGTTACACTGGTTGAATTGCACCCCTAAATTTCATTTGTATTAGATTTTAGGTGCAATGGTACAATTTCTAAAGAAAAGGGATTCCTTTAATTTTGCGGGAATAACCATTTCTGTATTGTGAGAATTATTACTTTTCTATTAAATTGTTTCTCTCTTGCTTATCAGACTTACATGGTTTGTTTAACAACTACATAATCCCAAGACCACATCAGGATACTGTAGAAGCCAATGGGATTCATAAGAATTGCATTCATTTCCCCCTCCCTTATTATATTAGAGGAGCCACAGACTTTTCAATTTTGTTATGAAGATACCCTAAAGCACATAGAAAACTCCAGATAGTTTGAGGGGACATTAAACAGACTGAGAAACTAATAGCTAGCAGTGAAAGCTGGTCAGAATAGAAATGGGATCTTTCCCTTGACTTTCTCTGTTGGGAGGCAAGCCATAGACATTTTGCCAGTGATGAATTTTTGCAATTAAAGTCAGAAGAGCTGTGAAAACTCATGTCAGCAACCATTTTTCTTCAATGATTTGGTTACTTTTTTCTTTCAGAAAATTCCATTTGTTCTTGCGTATGGAATCGGAAATTGCATGCATGGAATTCCAGGGGCTTCTAAATGTTTACTGCTCTGTTCCTCTTTTCATTGGGTAAATGAAGGTAAAGAATTAGTTAAGTTCAGCTCCAAAGAGATGATCCATTAAAATTAAGTACACTTAAGGGATCGTGTGAAGAGCTGAGTTAGCTGCTGCTTGGAAGTACCCTAATTCTGGAAGCCTGCAAGGAAAACTTAATGGAACCAAAAACTCTGCTGTGTATGAGATATGTTTAGATTGCATAAATAGACATTCTTTCTGTTGCATCCATGCTGCACGTTTGTAGTGATTTTTCATCAAATTAAATATAAAGAGAATTACTAACAATGAAACCTCACCTCCAAAATTGCTCTGTCAGACCTTGCACATTGTGCAATAATTAGAAAAGGACAATTAGCATGCATGCCATGAACCTTTTGGTGTAGTTCTGGACATAGAGTAGCACAACCAATTAAAACAAAGCTATTTAAGTGGGTAAGAGGACCATTAAAGCCAATTAATTAGGCCCTGCATCTTTTTTGGGAGTGTGTTGGCACAGACTATGCACAACAAAGCAGAAGGAGTGAGCTGCTGTGCTGATCTATATCCCCAGAGGACTGGAGGGAGCAGTGAGATGTGGACTGTGAATCTTCAATCTGAGGGTAGCTTGAGGCTACTTATTATTCTGATGAGGATACAGTAATGACTTAAGCAGATGTTGAGCACCAAATTATCTTGGCTACAAAGGGGAGGCCTTTGAAGCTTTAACACCTCTTTGTTTTAGATGAGTACCATGGACCACAGTGTTGATGAACTGACCCCTTCCAGAGTTAAACAGTGGGCTACTATTACTCTGCTCATTAAAACTCAGAATTGTTAGGGCATCAGCAAGACTGAATTATGCATTAGCAGCAGAATTTAATACTTCGGTTGCACTCCAGAGGTGATGGACTACATCGTTCTGCACTGAATCAAAATCAGCCACAACAAGTTGCAGTTGTCCATCAAGAGTGGTTGAAATAGAAAACTACCAGCCTCAGTGGGAAATAGCCTGGTCTCCTTCCGTTGCCATTCCCTTCATCTGCTGTTTACTCAGCCATAGGTATTGGCACAAAAAGGACCAAGTTATGGCTCAGAAGAATGAGACACTTGATGTCCTCCAGAAATTTGGGTCTTTAATTCCCATCAGTCCAGACCTATGACCAACAATGAGGTCTCATGTGTTCTTGGCTTCAGAAAATTGGCATAGCAAAGGAACAAAAACAAGTATGCAGCATAAACAAAAAGGAAACTGGAAAGTGCATTGAAAGCTATTCATCTTGCTACAGTGAAGAAGGCTGGCTCCATTCCATTATAGTGCTAGAGAGTGGGGTTTTTTTTTTTTGGTCCATTTTTGTTTATTTGTACAGATTGCGGGTCCAAGGGAAGGAGGTGGGGTGGTGGTGGAACAACTATTACAAAATCCTCCATCTGCTAGCCATTTGCATCTTTTCTTCGTAAACAAAGCCTTTACGTAATAGGCATGTTTTCCTAAAATGTAAATTAATCTTTTTTTTCTTTGTGAAAGGACCAATATTTTGTAAATTAGTGCTTTGTGCAGATTTTTTGACCAGAGAATTGTGAATGCCAGCAGATTCCATGCCCTGCTGTTCTGTCTGCTCTTTTGATACTCCCATAGAAGTGATGAAGGATTCTTTTTTTTTTAAGTTTATGTAAAAAAAAAAAAACAATTCCTTGCCGCAGTACAGCAAATAAGGTCTTTCCCTGTCCTCTACTGAATTCTCAAATAAAACCCAAGTCAGTTAGACAAGTATATTAATTTAATAGTATTAGGAAGATTATGTCTGTCTGACTATCTGCCTGCTTGCCAATCTATACCCGCCTGCTTGTCAGTCAGTCAGTCAGTCCATCAGTCCGTCTGTCCATCTATCTATCTATCTATCTATCTATCTATCTATCTATCTATCTATCTATCTATCTATCTATCTATCATCTACAGCAAGGGTGTCAAACTCATGTCATCACAACATCATCACGTGACATATCATGACTTTTTTTCTCCTTCACTAAAATGGCTGTGGGAGTGCCTAGGACACGACACATCTGGCTCACGGGCCTCGAGTTTGACAGCCTTGATTTACAGTCAGTCAGTCAGTCTGTCTGTCTGTCTACCTATCTATCCACCCATATCTATCTATCTATCTATCTATCTATCTATCTATCTATCTATCTATCTATCCATCTATTTATCCATCCATCCATATCAATCTGTCTATCTGTCTGTCTATCTATCTATCTATCCATCTATCTATCTATCTATCTATCTATCTATCTATCTATCTATCTATCTATTTATTTATCTATCATCTATCTATCATCTCCCTAGAGTCCTGTTCTCTATATGTGCTACCTCCCGGGTTTAAATATTAGACCTTTATTCCTATGTTACTGAGTCAATGTCTGTGTACTGCAGGTGTTCAGTTCTCACCTTTGAGGTCTGCCCCATCTGAATCAGAGCTAAGAAGAGTGTCATGCATCCTGTATAAACAACAACTGAGCGGAAATATCTGAATATTTGTCTATTCAGCTTTTCATTGGCCCACCATTTCCACTGTCTGAAAGCAAACAAGCCAAACACATGGGAGTTTCCTTCTCTTAGTATTTTTTTTCCTGATCTCTCCCCCTGATTTTTCAATACCCATACATGCCGAGAGAAGCTGAATAGCTGACTTTAATTTGTCAGTATAATTCATCGACATAGACCTAGAAAACTGTAAACAGACAATCTGCATGAGCTGTTTGACTTGATATAAATTGTTATGCATGGATCAGCCAGAAATGAGGTGGCCACACAAAATTAGAGAAAAGTGAACAAATCCTGCTGAGCCCAACAGCTGCTTGAAGATGTCTATGCATTTTGTTGTTGAGGCTAATTCAACATAAAATTGTAAGCATTGCACCAAGGTGGCAGACCTGTCATTCCCATTCCCCCATCCAGCCCACCCCTCTAATCAAAGCTGCAACCTTCTTGCATGTTGAAGCTATTAAGTTTTTATTGAGTAAATGGCAGAGTTCCAGTCACAGCTGTTTGCCGCTGTTCAGCTTTGTAAGTTAATACAGTGAGAAATCACAGCTGAGAGATTAAAACTGCACTTTTCAGTATGTCCTTTCTGCACTGTCACTGCAAACATCTTCTACAAGTCTACAGAGTATCAGTACACTTATTACCCTTAAGTCCTGCTACTATCAGGGAGATTCAGCACAATTTTATGTGGCTCTCTATCCAGGCAGCTCACAGGTTTTAAGACCCCTTCAGCAATCTAAATGCATTAGTTTCTCTATTGTTAGTAGAACAATGTAATGCTGGGAAGGCCAAATAGTAAATCTGTATGTGTGAAGGCCAACTTCTAAACATACCACTTAGTGACTCAAATATATGATTTCCCATGGGATAAGCAATTCCTATATCTGAGTGGTGTGGTGACTTATAGGTGAAGTTTCTCATCTCCCATTTGGAAGGTTGAAAGTTGAAATCCTAGGCAGTGGCAGATGTGTCTTTATCAGAGAGAAAATATCTGCTGTGAACTCTGCATAGGCATTAAGAAGGGCATTTGGCCAGTAAATGCTTAGTTCCTTTTAGTCGCCCTGACTCCACCCAGAATAAAGGAATTAAAGATCATAAAAAGAAGAAGAAAACCCAGTTCTTACATCTGGGAAGTGAAATGTTTTCTCCTGATCTGTAAGAATCTGTGTGGATTGCATGAGGAGGAAGAAAAAGCTAATTGATATGCAAATGGTACATCAAGACAAGGTATGGTCCTACTGGAAAGAATATTTTGAGTGAAATAATGGTAGAGAGCTGATGTATTGTATTTGTCATGTTTGGCCACAAGTAGTTTGTAGTGTTTAGGGTGTTACATCTTTCTGATCCATCCCATTGTTGAAATCAAGGAAATGAAACACACAAATGAGAACATACAAGTGGGAGTCAGAAATATGTCATTGCTTGTTTTTACAGTCTGTATGGAGAAAAAACAAGCAACATTCACAGGTATTGCCTACAAGGAAAAATATCTTCTCTGAAGTTATCAATCATGCATGACATTTAGGAATATGCATGCCCTATATCTGTAAATCTATAGATATTGGTATATAACTGTCTGAAGTTCCTCCTCTTGCTTTTATCGGTCATTTCAATTCTTGGTTTGATTAATCAATATTATAATCCTATGGTCATCTAAGCATCCACCAGATGTTTCAGCTCAATCTGAAAAGAATATGAGTGATTTGATGATTGTAGTCATAGCCCCAACTTTCTTCTTAAGACTGGGAAAAGTGATTGAAAGGGTCATTTCACAGACATCCAGATATGCTTCTCAGCAGAAACAGCTGGAAAAGCCTGCAGAACAGATATAATGACAGAGCAGCTGCAAGTTCCTCAGAGTCATTGGGAATTGGTCAGTATATACTGCAGGGGTATCAAACTCAATTTCATTGAGGGCCACCTCAGGGTTGTGTTTGACCTTGTGGGGCTGGAATGGGCATGGCCAAGATGGGTATGGCCAGCTCAACATCACTCATGTTGGAGCCCCTATAGTTGCCCAACACTCTGACAGTGAAAACGGGCTCTCAATCTCCATTTTTTGGCTAGGACAGCCTCCTGCAACCCTCTGCCAGTGAAACCAAAGCTTGGGAGGGCTGTGTGTGGCTCTCCCAAGCTCTCAAGCACCAACAGTGCACTGGACATATGTTCTAAACTCCTCCATGTAGAGACTGTAGTGTCAGAGGACTTTCTAAATCCATGCCTAGCAGTGTATCATACATCTTCTGGATCTTGATCTACAGTCAACCAAAATAGTACTCAAAGTGTATTTAAAATACCTCTTTCCACCTTCGGCATTGTAGCATCTGATTCAGGAAGTCTCTTTGCAACAGTACACTTTTGCTCTGTGAGGATAAACAGGTCATTTTGGAAAACTCCCATGTCATGCCCCTGTCAGAGTCTGAATCCAAGGAGGAAGACAAACAGCTGACAGGGAGTGGGAGTGTGGCTCTGTTGGCTGTGAAGGAAACTGGGGAAGGGCAAAGTCCAGCTGGGCAGAGCATGGAAGAGGTGGAACAAGGGAGAGGGAGTTTAGAGGAAGACTCAGGTCCACCCCTTCTTCATTTTAGGGCACACAGGGAGGAATGGAGGAGAGAGCAATGTTGGTTGCATGGCTTATGGGGGAGGAAAGGGTCCTGATTCCCTTCATTAGTCACAGCTGGGAATGAGAGCTTTAAAAAGATGCAAGCTGAGTGTGGCATCTGCTGGGAACAAATGGTGAGTTTATCTTCTCTTGACTGTGGTTATCTGTGTTCTTGAAATCCTCCCAACTGGGTTGATTTACTGCTGTTCCTTCACGTCTGGAATTCCTTCTCTTGCTCTGCTGGACTCATTACCTCATCTTGCCCTGATTGGACTTATAGTTACAGTTTTTGTTGACCACATTTTGGACTTGATTCTGTGCAGCCAAAGGGTGTTCTGGGAGGGTTTTTCTCCAGCCCAGAAGGCAAACAGGACGTTGGGGGCAAAGTTGGAGCTAATAAAGGGACTTCTTCAGATTATCTGACTGTGTTGCCTTTGTGCCACACCCCGGGTCATCATATTCCATTTCAAATGCTGATAATTTAACCAAAGGAGATAACACTGGTAAAAAAAAAAGTATTTCAGAGTTCTAGTTCCTGATTGTTAAGGCTGCCTTTCTTCCTACATCACAGTATTATGTCAGGATGATCCCTTGATTATCTTTTCCTTTCTTCTTCCCTGAAACTAATGAGAATTGAGTGCTTTAGCCTTACCTCCTGGGAATCTATTCCACTCCTTGATCTGTTTTGTTTTGGTGGAGTGGCTATAAATATGCAACTGGAACATGTTAATGATGAAACTTTTGTTCTATGCAAGTTTGAGAGGTGGGAGAACAGCTCCTGGCATTTTCTTCTGCTAAATACCAAATGTTGTTCATTAACTTTCTTTTTCCATCACAAACTGCAACTTCAATTGAGACAGTTACGAAGATAAATCTCTTTGAGCTTCTGGTTATTTTGTGGACACATCCATGAATAGTTTTCTTGTGAACACTATGGTGGCAGCATCACAAGGCTTGCATTGCCTTAATTTTGTGATTTATTTAACTACAGGTAGTCCTCGATTTATGGCCATGATTATGCCTAAAATTTCATTTGCCAAGTGAGACATTCGTTAAGTGAGTTTTGCTCCTAATTTATGACCTTTCTTGATGTAATTAGTAACATGATTGTTAAATGAATCTGGTTTCTCCATTGATTTTGCTTGTTAAAAAGTCCCAGTAGATGATCCATGATCCTGGGACATTACAACCATCATAAACATGAATCAATTACCAAGCATTCAAAATTTGACCATAGGGATGCTGCAATAGTCATAAGTGTCAGAGTCATAATGTCAAGTATCATGGAAATCAGGAGATGCAGGCAGTTCAAATGAGTATAAAGATTTATTGCAAGGTTAAGCTCTTTACAAGAATCTGACCAACTAGCAGAAAAGGGAAATGAGCAGGAGATAAGAAAGGCATTCAAGGTGGAATGGACTAAGATATCTTGTGAGACATGTAGGGACACCTGACTGATGATGTGCTTAACCCCTCCCTTGGGTTCATCCTGGTCATCTGCAATACATAAGTAACTTTTTCAGTGCTGATGAAACTTCTAAAAGTCATTAAACAAATGGTTGTAAGTCGAGGTCTACCCATATTGCATAATTACATTGATTCCCCAGTCTAATCAGCAAGCATTTTAATTTTTGTCTTCTCTCACATGTATAACTTCATTCTGTTAAATAAACTATTTTTACCTGAAAGTTGCTACTCTTTCTATCTCTCCACTAGATGAAATTGTTGTTCCATTCATCTTCAGCTTGGCTCGCTTCCTTTGCCCTTCAGTAAGGTTAAGGTTTGGGGCACTGCATTAAAGGATGATGGGAAAACTAAGCAAATAATTTATTTCACTGAAGATGACCGGAAAGTTGAAAGAGGCAAATAAAATGGAGACTGATGTTCTTTGAATTAAAAAAGAAAAAAGAAATGTAGTGAAAATAGAACAAAAGCTTCTGTGTGCAATGTTTTTTAACTCCTGAAATATCTCAGGCTAGAAGCACAGAGGAGCCATCCTTTTAGCTGTTCCAATGGGAATGGTACTCTACTCAAAAACATTTGCTTCATTTATCTTTGATGACCAAATTCAATTCTACTTGAATGTAGAGTTTGGTGGTCCATCACTACTTTTAATAAGCCAAAATGGAAAAAAATCCCTCTTCTTCTTCTTCTTCTTCTTCTTCTTCTTCTTCTTCTTCTTCTTCTTCTTCTTCTTCTTCTTCTTCTTCTTCTTCTTCTTCTT
>BHFT01041833.1:0-52054 GCA_004320025.1 Laticauda laticaudata | reverse complement strand
CTCCTCCTCCTCCTCCTCCTCCTCCTCCTCCTCCTCTTTTTCTCCCCCCTCCTCATTTTAGGGTTCAAAGAGTGTTGTAAGGCATCTGCACCTAACACCATGTTTGAAAATAAACTTCTCTAAAAAGCATCAAGGTTTTCATAGCCTCTAACTTGACACTAAAATTATTTGAATGGGATGCCATTACATTTTTTCAGATGATTTTTCTTGTTTTGAGACTGAAGTTTTTACATATGGCAGATGGCCCATACATTTTTGCTAACAGTTGGGATGTGTTATAAATAGCTTTAAATACTGAGAGAAGGACAAGATTCATCTAGTTTTTTACTCCATCTCTTCATTCATCAAGAGAGGCAGATCATATGAATACCATATACACACTATATATTAAAGATTATGAACAACGTACCACACCAAATCGTCCACTTAGCTCAATTACAAAGTGTAATAATAAAATTAAGATTATGCATTTCTTGGTTAAAACAGAAAAAAAAAACAGAAAAGAAATTTTCCCAAGATATAGCTTTAGACACTGCAACAAATAGGCCAGACAAAAAATGCTTTAATGTGATTGAATCAAAATATTATTTTTAGTTCAGTATGATTGCACAAATTGTAGTCACTGGATCATAGCCTCTATAACTTGCTTGACATGTAGATATAAATGATGACATCCCACATAAATTTGCAAAGAGATTACACAGCTGCTATTACAACTATGAATATTGGTTTTATTTCATTAAATCATTCTATTTTTGCCAAAAATGTTAGTTTCAATTGGCTGAATCAAAATCTCCAACTATTTTCAAGTTTTGCTAATGTTTGTGAATACAGTTATTTGTGTGTGTCTACACAGTATTTGAGAACATGAAAGGTAGTTGTTTTGTTTTGTTTTTAATAATGCACAAGCTCAGAGTCCGGAAAATATTAAGATCCATGAGAGGCCAGTGATAAGACAGAAGGAAAAACATAATGTTTTAAAGTTGGCCTTTCTTTGTGTTGAATAATAGCAAAAACAAATAGAACAACATAGGGTAATAAATTCCTTTATACCCAAACTATTGACAAGGTACTAATTTATGTCTGCTCAGGGACAGAGTGCTTTGAAAAAAACATTTCACAACTCTTGAACAAAAGTGAGAAAAATAAGCAAAAGTACACAAATTAGATCAATGTATCATGAATTATTAGGCAGTGTTTAGTAATGTTTATGAAGTTGAAGTTGATTATAAGATTCACTGTTGGTTAGAGAGAGCAAAACCTGAACTCTTCTAATCTGCACATTTTTAATCCACTTTTCAAATAAACTATATTGATGACAAAATCCTCCTCCTTGGGAAAAAGATACCGTGTTTCTCATATAATAAGGCCGGGTCTTATTTTTTTTTGAGCCCAGAAAAAATGGCTAGGCCATCTTTTCGGGGGTGACTTAATTCCCCCCTTTGCATCTTTGGGCGGGTGGGCACCAACGGCTTGGATGTTGACCTCAGCATTGGTGGGGCACTTTGTATCAGGGTCAACGCAGGAAGCACCATATCTGGATGTGCAACAAAAGTACTTCCTAACAGCAAGCCCCCCCCTGCCATTTCATCATTTTGCATGTTTTAATATAGGCCTTAATTTGGGGGGAGGGGCTTTATCTCATTTCATGCCTATAAAACATGCTGGGACTTCCTATTGGGGGAGGCCGTATTGTTGGAGAAACAGGGTAGATAATGGAAATAATAAAAATAGAGATAGAGAGTTATAGAAAAAGATGATAGACATGTCACAGGGAGAGAGGGAAAGAGAGAGGGAGAGAGAGGGGGAGGGAGGGAGAATGGATGTTTCAGTCATTGGACATATCTGGTACCAACACAAAGGGATCACCATTTGTGCAGAGAATCTGAAAGCACATTCTTTGAGATCCAAAATCTTTACTGGACCAAGTATGGCACCTTGCAACTGCTGTCTTCCAAAATTCATTAGAAATGTTGGTGGTTAACTCTTTAGCTACTTATCTACTTTTGGTTTAATGTCTCAAAATAATAAATGTGAAATAAGTTCTATTCTCTTTGTTTGATGCTGTCCAAAAGTAGAGATGCCATAGCTGGACTGCAAAAATGTAGATTCCAGTAGACTTCTAGTGGTTGTCCAACACTTCTCATCCCTGATATGAAGACACATGCAAGAATAATCTCAAGGTGTCCAAAATTGGTTATGTTTTGTTGTTCTTTCCTTTGAAGGGAACATAGTTTGGTCTTGTTTCAGAACCTTGTATGGACTCTTGTGGCATTGGTGAATCTTAAAAAGTTTTTTTTTCCTCTCTTCTCTCTCATACTTAAATATTGTTATATTAATGAAATGATAAAGGGAGAATGTCTTAATACTTGGGCCCCATAAGCAATGATCAGGTCTATTTTGTTCTGCTTCTTAACGATGAGAAATGTTCCTAATAAGCAAAACAAGAATAACAAAACTGGTTTCTAATTAGTCCTTGGATGGTTATTTTCATACAGCTTTTTGGCAGAAGGTCATCTTTTATGAAAATCCGTGCTATAAATGGAAGAAAGCAAAAATAAAAAACAAAAAACCAGACTGTCTTTATCTTAAATGTCTGATTTGGATTCAAAATAGGAGGCTTCAGCATGTATGAATTAAGTGCACTCCTGGAGGAGATAAAGATATAAGATCATTAGTCAATGGTGTTTTTTTTTTAATGCTACAAATACACACCTACTGTTTTATAATACTAGTGTTTTTTTTCTTTGCACTCTGTATTCTTCTTGCTCTGGTACTCTTGGCTGGAATAAAAATAGCTAGCTATCCTGGAGTACTTACCAACATTGTTTTTTAGCAGCAGAATATGAGAGAAGGAGTTGGGAGAGAGGGAAAAGAGAGAAAGAGGGAGAGGGAGAGAGGGAGATGAGGAAGGATGGGAAAAAGAATATCTCCCTTAAACATAGAAAGTAAAGTTCCCGATGACTTGCTGTAGTATTTGTGATGATTGTCACTCTAAGATCTTAAATCTGTGATTTTGGAACAAACAGTGAAGATTCAGGATAAGGTTTGGATATCTAGAAATGTCAGTCAGCCAGTGCAAAATCTTGGCTTCCATATGATGTTGAATTATAGATCCCATCATCTTGCCTGAGACTGACTGACAACAATTGCTATCCCACAATCTACAGAACAGTACAGTTCCCCCCACCACGGCGTCACCAACGTGAGGTAAAGCAGCTTTTCAAATTTCCATTTCAAGAAAAAGTTTCAGATCGAAGCCCAGCAATTCAGCTGGTTAAAAATCTCAGTCTCCTTTATTAGCCATAATTGCATTCGAGAACAGAGATATAGATCTGTTGAATTTATCTTGGGGGTCACTCAAGGCCATCTAGTGACTTGATATGGAATCATTTTGTAGAAAGTGGTATGTTTGAACTTGGGAAGGAGACATAAACTCAAAGAAGCAGATCTGTCTTTGCTGAGGTGAGATCAAGTGTCAGCTTTTCAGAAAACTTGCATCCACTGAGAAGCAAAGCCAATAGATTTAGCAACATTACTCAACTCTTCCCTCACTTTCTCTGGACCAGAGGTGGTATTCAGCAAGTTCTGACCAGATCGGTGGGGTAGTGCAAATTTTGAGTAGTTCAGAGAACCGGCAAATACCACTTCTGACTGGCCCTGCCCCCATCCATTCTCTGCCTCCCAAGTCCCAGCTTATTGGCTTCTTTTGTTGCCTTGCACAGGAGAACAGAGCCGGAAAGCAGGTTAGTGGGGTGGGGAGGGAATGGGAATTTTGCAGTAACTTTCCCCCAGGAGTGGGGAGGGAATGGAGATTTTGCAGAATCCTTCTCCTGCCACGTCCACCAAGTCACACTCACCAAGCCGCACACCATGCCCATCAAGTCATGCCCACAGAACCAAAGTAAAAAATTTAAATACCACCACTGCTTTGGATGCCACTGCTTTGAGCAAAAATGCACAACTATGGATGTTCATTTATGCTTAGTAATTGGATGCCAGCAGTGTAACTGCATTTAAGGCAAAGACACATTGGAAATGAAGTACCAGAAATGTTGGTTTGACTCTTCCAAGTCTTTACCCTAATGAAAAAGGATGTGTTCAACCTTGTTTAGACCAATGAGCCCCTCTCCTGCAATCTATCAGCCCGAATAAATTTTAGATGATCTACAGAACCGTAAAATTAGTATTTATTGATCTATATAAGGTGCCAAGCTCAAAAGAGATATGAAGCGAAATATAATTATTGTACTTAAAAATGGCATTATACCTATCCCCTCACCAATCTCTTGATTCTATTTCTTGGACTTCTTAGAGCAGACAAAACCAACACAGGGAGAAAATGTGAACTGCAAGCAGACATTGATGAAAGCAAATCTCTCTTTGTTGATTTTATTATTTAATTATATAAAAACCCCTTTTGGCATACAGTTTTCCCCTAGTGTTTAAGAGAAGGAAGCTGTGGCACTGGTTTTCATTCATTTTGGTCAATATTTAGCAGATTTGGGTTTGGAAGCTAAACAATGTCAAGCTTGGCTAGTATATGGATGAGAAGCTAATAATATAATCTATTATTAAAAAAAGAAAGAAAGAAAGAAATGCCGGCAATACATGATGGTTTTATTAAATATTACCAACAAGGTAATATGAACCACTCGTAGGAGTTGCAACCATGTCAGAAATTAACTGCACATATCAAAGACCAAGTTCAGCTCTAGTTTTCTTTGTGAAAATATGAAAGGGGATGTTTTCAGTTTTCTAGACGAGAATTCCTGATGATCATGAGTAGCTATGTTCAAGAAATAGTTGCCATCTGTTCATCTCTGGATTTTAAACTCAACTTTTCTCCTGAGAGATTGAAAACAGGAATATTCCTCTCCTTTTATCCAGGGATGGGCTTCAAATTTTTTTGCAAGGGGCTCTCTGCCCTAAGGACTGGCTGGGTGGTCATGTGGTTGGGTGAGTGTGGCTAGATGGACATGTGATTGGGTGGGTGTGGCCAACTCGACATCTCTTCTTTGCCCTAATTACCTAAAAAAAGATATATACCAAAACGTTTTTTTTATTATTTTGTGCATTTAATACTTAAATAAAAGATTGGGTAAAATCAGGCTTAATAGCAATGACCGTGAGAGGGATCTTGGAGTTTTAGTATAGTTTCTGGTGAATTACCTGATTCTTATTATTTGGGAATCAATTCCCTCAGAGGCTAGTGACTATGTTATCTGATTTTCTCAATGACTCTCCCTCAGTGCTGAGTGCATTGTTTATCTAGCTTGCAACACTTTTATGAGGTGTGAAATGCTCTTGGCTGAATGTCCAGAAGTTCAATTAAGCTTATTAAGGGCTTTCCTTTGCTGTTTGTCTTCTGAGGTTATTGGGGCTCTCTCAGCCCCACAGAGTCTTTTCTCGGAGGTCTCCTGAGCCCCTGTGAGCCCCCAGCAGCCAACCTCTGCTTTTATCCCTTTAAGAACATTTCTGGAAGAATGACTCGGTTGAGAGAAAATGGCTTTTGTGGGTCTCTGTGCGTTTAAGTTAGTGTTGACTCCTAGTGCAGTTGCCTTTGTAAAAAAAAAAAAAAAAACAGAAATAGTTTGCTGTTGTCCTAGGACTGAGAGAGCTAGATGGCCCCCAGGTCACCCAGCTTGATTAGTGCCTGAGGGGGAACTGTTCTGGTTTCTAGCCTGTGCCTTCACCAGGACACTAAACTGGATCTCAAGATAAATATGTGGACCAAAATTATGGACTGCAGAACGGGGTCAAATGCAACTTTAATTCTTGGTTTCTTATGATGTAGTCTAATTTCTCAATTACTTCACCACACTGGTTGTCTTTTTGAGATAGTGTGCTCACTAATTTGGAGCCCTCTAAATCTGGGTGTGTATTAGCAGTTGACTGGAAATATATTTCAATTCTGTCAATTCTGTTGGGCATATTTTCCACAGAGATATAACAAGATGAGTGTTTTAACCAAAGCTCATTATGCAGTTTTTGTTCATGTTTTTAGAAAGATTGTGCCCTTTCTGATATTTTATCACCTTCTCATTTAAATGTCATCTGTGAATTTCATTAACACACCACAAAGATCTGTGAACAGGTGGTATTCACACCTGTGCTTCACAGAGATGCCACCTGAAAAAACTACTCCCAGACTTCCCCTTTTATGTGTGCATCCAATATTGACATGTGAATGTGAATGTCAATATTATCAAACATAAAAATTATCCGTTTGGCTTCATTATTAACAGTTATTAGCTAGCTCTATACAGAATTGTTTCAGTCCATTACCAAAGTCCCCGTTGCCTCTGTTTAATCTTGAGTGGTGAAGGGGAATTTAGCAGTAAGCTGGAGACCTTTATGTAAAGTTCTTCAATATTTTTTTATTGCATTATTCATCAGATGCTTCACCTCTTGGATTCCAACTTACAAATAAGGACTGTTCTTGAGGTGATGGGACCTAGCAACAGTTATCTATGGCTTGCTTTCTTCATCACTAGAGTCGTACAAGATATGTCATGTAAGAATATGTTGAAGAATCTGTTGCCATTCAGATAAAATGCTGTCTCATCATCCTCTTTTAATGACCCCCATAGTTCCTTGTGGGGTGGAGTCTGGGCAATTGAATGGACCTGTATATTTACTGTCTGAATGCCTTTCCTGCTGCCAATGCAGAATCTTTTTCACAGCAGGTTTAACTATAGTTTCAATAGGGAAAATGTGACCATTCAAGACCAAGCCAAGTCCAAAAATCCCAGGGAATTTCTAGAATAGCAATAACACTTAGACTTATATACTGCTTCACGGTGCTTTACAACTCTTTCTAAGTGGTTTACAGAGTCATCCCATTGCCCCCAACAATCTGGCTCCTCATTTACTGACCATGGAAGTCTGGAAGGCTGAGTCAGCCATTAGGTGATAGGCTGGTAATTTGTATGCAGTGATCTGAGATATACTGGCTGACACTGGTCTTTTGGGATTTCAAGGTTTTGCACTGTAAAAACATGAATGGTTTAGGGTATTCCTTGGTATAAATGGTCTATGTGATGTTAAGAGGTAGAGCACAGGCCATTGGTAAGAGGTAGAGCGCAGGCCATTCTCCACATGGTCCTTCTGGGAAAGTAAGAAAAAAATCTTTTCTGTTTTCCTCCCAAATTCTGAAGAATTTGGCATTACTTCTCAATGATCTGCTCTTGGAAGAAATAGGAAGACCTCTTTTTCTTTTCGTTTTTGGAAGACGGGGCTTATTTTGGAATATCAAGCACTTGCATTAATAGTTTATTGTTCTTTTTATTGTTCTTTTAATTAGCTTGTAGTTATTATTTCATTAGATTTCTTCTTGCCCATTATATTTTTTAATTTTTTTATTTGTTTGTCAAACATGTACAAGATAACAAGTAATAATATGAACATGAACAAGAACAAAGGGAGTAAATACAGATAAATGGGTACAGTAAACAGGGACGGTAGGCACTCTGGTGTGCTTAAGCATGCTCTCTTTAAGGACCTCTTAGGAATGGACAGAGGTCCAAGGCAGACAGTTTGAGGTTGAAGCTGTGAGGGGTTCTTCACAACCACCCCATCGTAGTTAGAAAGGAAGGAAGGAAGGAGGGAAAGGAAGGAAAGAAGGAAGGAAGGAAATGTTTTCTTAAAGCATCATTAATTTATATGTAAATTGCTTCATTATGGCATTTGAAAGCTTTGATTAATTCACATTCTTTGTATTTATTTTGAAATTCATGGGATATTTTCCAGGAAAGAAGTATGAAATTTGAAATTTAAGACATATATAAATACAATGGCAACCTAGCAATATAGAAAAAATCTAGAAAAATGTGTATATGAATATTATGTGTATCTCCACAATTTGAGGAAAAAACAAAAAATTGAAAAATTGGATACAGACTAATATGTAAATGGAAAATACCTTGGAAAGTCCTGTCTCCTTTCAGTTCCATTTTTTCCATAGTTCCATAGTTATTTTACAGAAAACCTAAGGATGTATATGGAACATAAGGCATTTTACATAACATTGAAATCCATATTAAAGAGTGATATATGAAGATTCAGTTTGAAGGTGATTCAATCAAATCTTGTTTTTAAAAGTTCAAATTGAATTGTGTAATTAATATCTATCCTGAAAATTCAGATGGATTTTTTTTAATGTTACTATATCACAAATAAAAATTGCCTGAACTTCAATCACTTCATAACAGATTTAAAACAAATTGGTCTGATTTCCTAAACTGAATTTTAAATCAGATCAAAAAGGTGCCTGTTGCCATAATTGAAGTTTGAGCTAATAAAATATCATCTCCATTGATTTGGAATTTTTCAGCATTATTTAAATGCCTACATTTAACATGTTACTGGTAGTTCTTTATCAAACAATTGACCATGAAATGCCTATATTATCAGCATGAACTCTACTGAACTAAGAAATAATTTCCATAGCATCAGAAGCTGTAAAAACGTAATTGTGAAATGATGACAGAGAACAAATTAACTGTCAGTGGTAATTATTGTGTCAAGGGGACCTTTAATGCAACTGTCTTGCACCCAGTTGCATTGATTAATAATATTGACTCCTTAACTCCCTCTTTTCGTTTTAGATTGTATTGATAAGTTTCTCAGTTATCTTTTGCTGTGGTATGATTGAATCACAGTGTTTATCAGTACCTATGGTACTGTGTTACTTTCTCTGGATTTTAAAAAAGCTCGAACCTCAGAGGTGATATTCAGCAGCTTCTGACCAGTTCTGGAGAACCAGTAGTGGAAATTTTAAGTAGTTTGGAGAACTGGCAAATACCACCTCTGACTGGCTCCATCCCCATCTATTCTGTGTCTACTGACTCCCAGCTTATTGGTTGGGTCTTCTTTGGTTGCCCTGCACAGGAGAACGGAGCTGAAAAGCAGGTTAATGGGGTGAGGAGGGAATGGGGTTTTGCAGGATCCTTCCACCAGGAGTGGGGAGGTAATGGGGATTTTGCAGTATCCTTCCCCTGTCACACCCACAAAGCCACACCCACAGAACTGGTAGTAATTTTTTTGTTTAATCCCATCACTGTTGTAGCTGTAGGGCTAATATATAAAAGAAAAGATTGTTTATTTTATATCTTTTTTTTTGTCTGTGTAACTGTGACCTGCAAAATACAATCTGTAGTATATGCTATTGCTTTGACACCACAAAGACTGTACAGTGCCTAGGTGTATGTGTGTATAAGTCTGACTCACAGATGAAAACTATACAGAAGCCTGAGTATTATCCCATGTCATTGTAGTTGTGCTTTCAAAGTTGTTGCAACGTTTCGGCAGAATCTCATCTGCCATCATCAGGCTTCTGTATTGAGTTCGTCTGTGCATTTGTGACTCACAGTTTGTGACTCACCAACACAGGAACACAGTGTTGCCAGCCAATCAAAGCCACAATACAGACAGAAGGAACCAGAAACACCAATCAAACAAACTCCAAGACCAATAAACACAGACTAACACTCGCAACCAATCAGGATGAAGAAAAAACCATCCTGGGACGACAGTAGGCTAGCCTCAAATTTAAAACTAACGGCTGTGATAGCCTGACCCACATACGAACTCAATACGCTTGAATGATGGCAGATGATATAGCTGCTGAACTGTTTGGTACAACTTTAAAAGCACAACGACAAAATGACGTGGGAATAATACCCGAAGGAAGCCTGAACTTAAGACAGCATCAATATAGGTAGTACCGTTCACACCACCCCACAGTTAGTTATGGTAGGTACACACCAGAAGGTAGGGGACGGGGAGTAGTCCAGGAGCGCAGGAGCCCAGGGTATGGTGATAAGGAGCGCAGGCACGACAGCATGTGAAATTGGTCGGCGTGCGGGGCAGTGGTGAGGTAGCGACAAATACGCGGAGTTGAGCTGTTTGCGAATTGGCGAGTGGGTTGTTGAATGTGTGCTGGGTCATCGAGTTGTAGGTTCGGATCGGAAGTAGAGGTGGTAGTCTTGAGGAGATTGGATCCCGGCGGGAATGTAGGTAGAGTGGGCGTGGGCGCATAAGGATCGCCGATCGTGTGTATGGCGTAAACAGATTTAAAACACAACACACTGCTAGCACGCAAACACACACACACACACACATACATATATTAAGTATTTCTGAGGTTTGTGTTTCTGAGAGGTTTGTACATAATATATATATATATTATTATATAATATATAGGTATATATATATAGATATGGTATAAAATTTTTCGCGGGTACTTACATGTGTTTCGCAGTTACAGGCTTCCTTTCAGGTGTACTTATCCCATGTCACTGTAGTCGCTTTTAAAGTGTGTAGCAACGTTTCAGCAAGATATCTCATCTGCCATCATACAAGAAGCCCTGAGGAACATATGTGGGGCATATAAGCGGGGCGCCAGCAGGGTGATATGGTGGCAGCGACGCCAATGGCAGACCATGTCGTGGAGGCAGATGTACGGATGCGAAATGATGGACAAGCGTCCATGGATCGAAACAGTGCTCGAGATGGAATTATATATAAAATGTGATGTCTCACCTTTCCAATGAGGATGGAAAGTCCACAACTCTGACAAAATACAGGTAGGCAAGAAGATTCAGTCATTATAGAGTCAATTCTTTGAAGCAGGCAGTGTTCTGGGCAGTATCACATATGCTGCCTACACAGTCCAAAAAGATAACAGCAACATAAATCACGAATGGCTAATAATATGAAGCTCCACAGGCAAAACTCACACTTTGTCCTGTAGGAGCTTTCAGAAAACACACACCATTTTTATCCCCTGTGGGGTGTGTCAGTCATCAGCTAGCAGTCTCTGATTCGTCCCGCGCTGATCTTCCTGCGTTGCAGCTCACTTACTTTTTCCTGAGATGCGTTGTCAGCAGCATCTTACATAAGGCACTTGTCTACTTGATTCTCTGTCAGAGGCTACTCCCGATATGCCCTCCTCCTTCTTCTGATTAACCTCAGACTTTCCCTCTCGTTATCTGCCAACACCTGAGGACAATCAAGGAGAAGGCAATGCCAAAGAGGAAGGTCCTGGGGAGGAAGGCATTCCCAATTCCTCTCTTCCCCATCATCCGAGTCTTCTTCCTCTAACAATGCAGGCTCAAGCCTCAGAGCCACAGCACTACCTCACCGCAGGGCCCTTCCCCCGATCTGACGATCAGGATGTGGTTTCAAAGGGAACTGAGCATTGAAGCTCCGTATAAGGTCTAGGGCATGGAACGTGGAAGCATCCATCCAGGAAAGGGCCACTGGTCCATCCCCCCGCTCTCGATTAAATATTGAAACTATCCTTTCAGCCAGCGGAATCCCGAATGCTGACACACCGTATTGTCAGAAGCAGTATCATCGGTAGTTACAGGTGGAGGAACCTCAGCAGCAAGGGAGACACAGGAGGAGCAATGAAGGGCGCATCAGGAACCAGAAAGATGGGACGGAATGCATGGAAGACATGGATGAATGCGCATGTGAGTGGGTGTAGGGTGAGCCGATAAGCTACGGGATTGATGAGCCGCCTCAATAGGGAAGGGACCGATGAATTGATGGCCTGCCACTTCTGATCAGGTGGTCGACCCATAGATGTTTCGTGGACAACCACGCCAGTCTCCCACAGCCAGCGGGGGTGTCTCCCAGCAAGAGCGGACTCATGACCTCTTATAGTCTCCTTAGCCCATAAATAATTGCTGTTTTAATCAATTGTTGAACAGAACTGCAGTTCCAGACAAGAATTCCCGTCATTTTGGAAACTGGAATCCAAGAGCACCAACAATGGAAAAAAACTTCAGGTGGAAAGTCCACATCGCGTATAAAAGAGGTGTCATTTTGGTGGAGGTGTGCTGGAAGTTGTTTGAAGGCACAACTCCGCCACAGGTAGTAAAGCCACCAATCATTCTGTTGGTGGTTGACAAAACAACTGTATATATTGTGCGAAAAGGCCAATCACCTTCTCCGTGAACCATCAGTGTCCGGATGGTGTGCCGACGATAAAACACACCTGCAGCCTGCAACACGCAGTCATCTGGCTCTTCTAAAATTGAGCGGTTAAATTGGACCCGCCATCCGAAAACTACCCCTGTCCGGCAGACGCCAGGAGAGATGGCAACACATGCTGCCAAAACAACTGGGCATGTAGTACGGGCCGATGGTAATTTTTACATGGCATGATGGATAAGAGTGGGCCATTTGGTTTACATGTTGACCACACACAGTACATGTAGTAAATCAGAGACGAAGAGGGCAAATTGTTGTTAAGAAGTCCATAGAAATCACTCCCATGGTCTTTCGGAGTCGGCAGAGGTTGAAGAAGACCAGGAGGCGCTTCGTCCCCAGCTTTCGCTTGCCTGTACAGTACACAGGATGTGACATAGGTGTGGACATCATGCCGGACTCAGAGAAGATCTCATCCAATCTCTCCTCCACTCCCTATTTGTGCTACAACACCAATAAGTCCGAGCACTGTGCCTCTCGCACCCCAAGTCGCAAATCCACCGGTTTCCTGGACTACAGCCAAAGATTCCGCTGGTAACCATCCATGGAGGAAAGGGGGTCCTCAGGGCAAAGGTACTCAGGTTTTGTAGGACAGAGCATCTGCTCTCCGATTGTGACCACTGGGAATATAGGTCACAGAAAACGTTGAACCAGGCACAAAACAGCAACCACCAGATCTGCCGTTTGTTCAACTTTCTCGCCGTGGACAAGTGTTCCAAATTACGATGGTTTGTCCTGGACGCTCCACCTTGTGCCGGGACCCCTCAAGATGATGTCGCCAGGTCTCAAATGCAGCCTGATAGCCAGCAACTCTTTTTCCCAGATATGGTAGTTGCGCTCGGAAGGAGTGAGTTTCTGGGAATAGTATCTGCAGGGAAAAAAAAGTGTGTTATCCGCCGGGGCTTAGAAACAGACCCAATAGGCCACATTGGACACATCCATCTCCACATGAAAGGACAATGTGGATCAGGATGCCTCAGGACAGTTTTAGCGATGAATTTGATGGAGGGCCTCAAAAGCCTGTTGCTACGAGGCCCCACTGAACGGGACCTTCTTTCAAAGGATTCTGGGTATGGGACCCATCAGCTTGGCAAAACACTGGGATAAAGGTCCTGGTAATAGTTAGCAAACCCCAAGAGGCATTGAACGTCCTTACAGAGATGAGGGGTTCACAAACTTACACAAGGCCTCCACTTTAACGGGTCATGGTGATGCCTTTGGGAGAGATGATGTGCCCAGGAAACTCTATGGAAGTCTGGAAGAAGAGGCGTTTTTCCAGCTTCGCATAGAGTTGATGCTCCCGAAGACGTTGCAAACCAGATGAACATGTTGAAGGTGGCTGTCCCTGGACCTGAATAAATCAAATATATCATTCAGGTACACCACCGTACCGATTCTAACATGTCCAAAACATGTCATTCATCAGGTGCTGGAAGACCGCGGGGCATTGGTCAACCCAAAACGGCATCACAAGTGTACTCAAAATGGCCATTATTGGGTGCCAAACGCTGTCTTCCATTTGTCCCCTCTCGCATCCACACCAGGTGTTAGGCTCTCGAAGATTTGGCTTGGTGAAGACAGTGGCCTCCCGCACCGCTCCATCAACTCTGGAATGAGCGGCAAGGGGTAACTATTCCGCACCGTGGAGTGGTGTCAACTGGTGGTAATCACAGCACAAGCGAAATCTTCCCATCTTCTTCTTTAATGAAAAGAACAAGGACCTGAGGAGGGGAGAGATGATGGTGATGAAACTGGGCCAAGTTCTTGTCCAAAAAGTCATGGAGGGCAGCCAATTCGGGCTCGGACATGGAATACAGACATCCTTTGGGTAGTGGGACATTGGGCAGAAGGTCACCTCGGCCAATCATAAGGCCGATGCAGGGGTAACCAGTCTGCCTCCTTCTCACGAACACATCCGAGAAGTTTGACAAGTTCAGGAGTTATGGGAGGACGGCGGAGGTGGTGATGCCCTGGCCAGTCTACAGGTGTGGTGTAAATGGTCCATAAACTGTAAAACTTTTGGAAAGGAAATGGCATTCCGTGTACATGCTCCCTGAGGATCATGAATCGCGAAGCCAAGCCGCCGAGGATTAATGGGAGATGGAGATCCACAGTGATATAAAACGCGATCGCCTCCTCATGGTCACCAATGACCAGCGCGCAATGGCTGGGTGTGAATTGAATGGGTCCAGCATGAAGTTCCTGGGAACAATAGTCTCCAACCCTCATTCGGAGGGTCCACCAGAACCAGGGGAACATCAATATGTCCACAAAGGCCCAGTCCACAAAGTTTGTCATGGCCCCTGATCCACCAGTGCAATCCCAGGAGGGGGCCCAGAGTCCACCTCTGTAATTTCAGGCGGGTGTTTTTGGTACGTGCCCCCTTTTGTTGAATAGGACAGGAAATGAGCCAAAATGTCCTGGCCCCCCAAAAAATAAACACACAAACCTCCTTGACGTCTCCATGTGCGTTCTTGGGCCATCAGGCAAGGTTGGACCACTCCCAACTCCATTGGCTCCTCAGTCAGAGCCACAACACTTTGGGTGACGGGGGCACTGGAATGCACAAGGCGCTGTGGCAGAGAGGTGATGGCTGCTCCTGGACGGGTGCGTCGAGTCCTGCACTGTTGAAGTCAGGCATCGAGGTGAAACATTGTACCACAGAGCTTCAAGGGTCGGGCTGGGTCCACCTGACCAATTCATCTTGTAGCTCCTCTAAGAAACATCCTGAAACGCGTCCATCAAGGCTGCATCGTTCAATTAGAATCCAGACAGATCAGCCAAATTCCGAAATGAATTTCTGCAGGGGGGCCTTCCTGGCGAAGTTCCTTCAGATGTCTGGCTGCCATCTGCATCCGTATGGGGTCCTAACCATTTGGCGCATATGTTTTGCCAAAACCCTAATAAGTCCATTAACAACGGGCTGTTCTGCAGTAATAAAGGAGTGCCCCATCTGGCAGCCGAGCCCGAAAGGAGGCTTATTACAAACCCCACCCAGCCCGGTCATCTGGGATATCCTCTGGCCTCAGAGCCATCAAACAATTTGGCACTGTCATGAAAGCCGGGAACATCTCAGGCTGACCAGAAAAACTTATTCGGCACAGCACCGGCATTTCGGCGGGGAGGGGCAGGAGGAGCAGCATGAGCCTGCAGTAGAGCAAGTTGATTGGGCTCCTGCTGCTGCAAAGTGGCTGGTTTCATTCGGCAGCTGCTGGTGAAATATGCTGCTGATGATGATACTGCTGTTGATCCATCTTGGTCAAAAGATGGTTTAAGTGTGGCGTACGGGACAACAATGTTATGTCTTCACCTTTCCAATGAGAGATGGAAGTGTCCACAACACTCTGGACAAAATACAGGTAGGCAAGAAGATCAGTAGTTTCTAGAGTTAATTATTTCAAGCAGGCAGTGTTCTGGGCAGGATCACACACCGCTGCCTGCCAAGTCTGACAAGATAACAGCAACAATAAATCACGAAGGCTTTCAGGAAACAGAAATACACTGAAGCTCCATAGCAAAAACTCACACTTTGTCCCGTACGGAGCTCTCGAGAGAAAACACACCCTATTTGTATCCCCTGTGGGGTGTGTCAGCACTCAGCTCAGCCTCTGATTCGGTCCCTGCTTCCTACGTTGCACTCAATTTTTTCCTGAGACGTTGTTCTAGCATCAAGCAAGCATTTGTCTACTTGATTCTCTCCTGTCAGAGGCTACTCCGATAGTGCCCTCCTCCTTCTTCTGATTTACCTCAGACTTTCCCTCTCGGTTATCTGCCAACACCTGAGGCACCAATCAGGGAGGAGAGGCAATGCCGAAGAGGAAGGTCTGGGGAGGAAGGCATTCCCAAGTTCCTCTTCTTCCCCATTGTCCGAGTCTTCTTCCTCTAACAATGCAGGTTCAAGCTCAGAGCCACAACATATAATCTATTATACATACACATTACACACAAACAGAAACAACACACACAACACAGAAAACACACACACACGCACATGTATATATGTTGTTCAGCTTTCCTTCGGGTATTATCCACATCATTGGAGTTGTGCTTTTAAAGTTGTAGCAATGTTTCAGCTGAATCTCATCTGCCATCATAGGAGGCTTCTGTACTGAGTTCGTATACGAACTCAGTACAAAGCCTGATGATGGCAGATGAGATTCTGCTGAAACGTTGCTTCAACTTTAAAAACAACTATAATGACATGGGAATACCAGAACAAAGCTGAATACCAGATAGACAGATAGATAGATGGATAGATAGATAGATAGATAGATAGATAAGATAGATAGATAGATAGATAGATAAAGATAGATAGATAGATAGATAGATTAGATTTAGATTTAGATATAGATAATAGATATAGATATAGATATGTAGATCTAGGTATGTTCGGGTCTTTTCCATGTAGATTAAAGAGTATCTTGGCAAAAGGTTCAGACAAGGTCCCACCCACCATCCTCAGGCTGGTGCTTTCGCTTCATGCCAGTGCAAGCAGTGTGTGATCGGAGCTGCCGTCTTTCTATAAATACTGGTGGTGGGGGCTGGTGTGCTGGGCTGGTTGGCTGCACTGCTGCCTCTTGGTTGGTTGATGGAGTTAATGTTGGTATAATGGGCTGTGTGATGGCCTTGTGAGCTTTGTTGTGGAAATATCCTGGATCTTGTGCTGTAAATGAACAAATGATCCAGGAGATTACAGCACAAGATCCAGGATATCTTCACAACAAAAATCACAAGGCCATCACACAGCCTATTATACCAACATCAACTCCATCAACCAATTGGTTGGGAGTGTTGGTCTGTGTTTCTTGGTCTTGTAGTTTGCTGTGTTCTACTTGATTGGTGATTCTAATATCTTCTCTCTGTTTTGTCGCTTTTTTTGTCTTGATTGGCTGGCAACATTGTATTTCCTGTATTGGAGCTTTTAGGCAGCTTGGCTTCAAGTACATGGATGGCTATCATTTATTAGGAAGCTAGGTGTTACTTCAGCACCATATTTTCAGATTTCTGATATTATATTCTTACATTGACTATGGGTAATTGCAATCAGAGAGCATGTAGCATATGATATGACCTATCAATCACTTGTCACTACTTCAGTTCATTATGAGCTATAGTGGTGCAGTGGTTAGAGTGCAATACTGCAGGCTTCTTTTGCTGGCTGCCTCCGATTTGGCAGTTCCAATCTCACCAGGCTCAAGGTACTCAGCCTTCCAACCTTCTGAGGTCAGTAAAATGAGGACCCAAATTGTTGGGGCCAATGTGCAGCCTCTGTGAACTGCTTAAAGTGGGCTGTAAAGCATGGTAAAGTGGTATAGAAGTCTAAGTGCTATTGCTATTATATGGTATATTGATGGGGCCAAAATCATAGAGGGTAACTTGATTATTTTAGAGCTGTTGTCCTCATTTGTAACTCATTGTTACTTTCAGCAACTTATCAGTAATAAGAACACATTATTTTTCACATGGATTTGGGCACAGCAAAATATCATAAATAAATGGCTTAACAGACGGATAAATTATAAATAGCTATTTTTATTTTAGGAATCTTTAGGTTTGAGAAGGGCATCTTTTCCTTGCAACTCTTTTTTTTCCTTCCAAGTAAGGTGATGGTACTGATAAAAGATTTGGCTGAAACTCTGCAACTGAAACATGGAGAAAGCATCAGGGAACTCATTTAAAATCTTGAAAGCAGATACTCATCAACTAGGTGAGAAATTTAGAGGTTTATCAGCTTTAACAAAAGATACAATCACCAAGGCCTGCATACGTACTAAAGGAAGAACTGTGGTAAAATTCTGCATTCATGTTGCATACTGTATGGCTTATTTTATTTAGAGTGAGTGCGTGAATGCAGACATAATAACTTTCTGACACAAAGCTTTTCTCTCAGCTGGATGGTCTTTCCCCCACTTCTTGTTTAGGGTTCTGAACATTGCTGGAGATTTCCTTGCAAGTTTTATGAAGTTGACAGGACTGCTAAGAGCTAGTTAGGTTTATTTTTCTTATGAGAGTTTAGCATTAACCTCTTCTTCTCTCATAGCTCCCTATCAGCAGGCAAAGAGGGATCAGCTATCTTGTATGAGATGTAGAACTGGAAAGATTAAGACTGGGGGTGGGATTCTACCAGTTTGGGCAAACTGGTAGCTCCGAGGATCAGCTGTGAGTGAACCAGTTCACTCCAATGATCAACTGTTGGGCCCACCTGCCCACCCTGGGTTTTGTCTGTGCTTTATATCCTGGTCTTCAAGCTCAGCTGATTTGTGTGGCACAGCGGATTGCCATGCATCAGCTGTTTAACACAGAGAAATTGCTGGAGAATGTCAATACCAAATGCTCTGCACATTCACAAAGTGCATGCTCACTGAACCAGTTGTTACATTAGTTGAATCACACTCCTGATTAAGACTGACCAAATGATAATGAAGAATTGGAGAACAGAGTTCTGTGTTGCATCAGCTCCTCCAAATTCTCATATTTAACTTGAGGTTTCAATAAAACTAACCAGCTATTCTATTGGTTTCTTCAGTAAATAGAAGGTTCTTAGTCAGCCTTGGTGGCGCAGTGGTTAGACTGCAGAACTGCAGGCTACTTCTGCTAATCACTGGCTGCCAGCAGTTTGGCAGATTAAATCTCACCAGGCTCAAGGTTGACTCAGCCTTCCATCCTTCCGAAGTGAATAAAATGAGGGCCCAGATTGTTGGGGGCAATATACTGACTCTGTAAACCACTTAGAGAGGGCTGTAAAACTGTGAAGTAGTATATAACTCTATTGCTATTTGAAATAAGCTGCTTTTTTTTTCTTATTAGGTGATCAGAGTCAACCAGAGTGAATAGGGTCGTTGCCTTTTATAACATGGCCCCATGATATCACGAATTCCAGTATAGATACCACAATATTATTTTTTTAAACAACCTTGGGTAAAAATATAGGAACCTTTTGACCTTCTTGGAACTTCAGATGTTCAGAAATAGCCTTCCATCCAAAGAGTCAATAGGGTATATAAACCCATTTCATAGGAATCTTGGTTTTTTTTTCTTTCTGTGAATGCAAAAAAACCCTCATATATTGTGACCCAAAAGGTGTCTTATTTGATAAAGTTATTTCCTGCATGCTTCCAAGTTCCCTTTGTTTTGTTCTGGATGACATTCAAATATTTTATTAGCTGTGGCTATGAAAGGAAAAAAATAAAATGAAATTGCTTGACTCTGAACATGCATGAAAACCTATTGAAAAAAATATCTAGCCTTCCTCTTGAGCCTTCTAATACAACAAAGGGGGAGTTGTTTTTATTTTGTTGCATTCCCGTATATACTGTATATTATTAGTTTTTCAAAATATAAAATACAGAGACAAAAAGAAAAAAAAATCAAAAAATGGGAAAAGAGGGGAGGAAAAGAAGAAGAGTGGGAAATGCAAGGTAAAGTAGAAAAGAGAAAGAAAAGCACTGATGTCTGACTCAGTAGAATAAGGTAACAACAAATAACCTCAACTTTTTATTTTTACACAATAATATATACTAGCCATTTCTATAACAACAAGCCTGCCTAATCAGCAAATTCCAAAATCAATTTCACCTCAAGCACAAATTGAATGAGTCACGATGGCACAGTGGTTAGAGTACAGTACTACAGGCTACTTCTGCTGACAGCCGGCTGCTTGCAATTTGACAGTTCAAATCTCACCAGCCTCAAGGTTGCTCAGCCTTTTGTCCTTTTATTGTAAAAGTTTTATTGGGTTTTTACAAAACATTACAACAAATAAAACATAGTGATGCAGCTGCGTACCATGGACCAGAAGCTGTACCGCAGCTATATCACTACCCGCTTCAAACCCCTCCGACCCATACATGAAGTGAACTGATACCCACCATGAAGATGTGGCATGACCATGAACGCGAAGCCAAACAGGATCACAGCTCACCAGCTCAAATCCCCCACCAACTAAGACTAACCTGAGCACAACCAAGCCCCCACCACAAGAACACACCCCCAAAGCCAATCAGAATACAGCCAAACCCCCAACCATGAGAAACACCCCTAGCCAATCAGAAACACAGCAAGCCAACCCCCACCCCAAATCAAGTCACCACCCCCACCCAAATAACCAAAGATCCCATATAATATCTATATGGACAAAATATATATATATATTATATATATATATTATATATATGGGATTCTTTGGTTATTCGGTTTTTCCCGCGTAGAATTGGAAGTAAGCCCCCACCTAAGCAGAACCACACCCCCAACCAAATCAAACACAGCCAACCCCCCCCTACCAATTAAGAACCACAGCCAAAACCCCTACCCCAATCATTTAACACCCCCACTAAGCAGTTAAAAGGAAGAAGCAGCTGCAAGCTCACATTACTCTGAGAAGCACAGAGCTGAAGAAACAAGCCTGAAGATGATGAATGAGGACTTCATCGAAACGTTGCCTAGATACTTCCAATTCTATTTGCGGGAGAAAACCCGAATAACCAAAGATCCACATACAAATACTCGCGGTTGTGTGTGTGTTTGGTGTGTGTGTGTTGTGTGTGTGTGTTGTGTTGTGCGCATCGGCGTGGTTTCAAGCTTCCTTCGGTATTATCAATTATATATATATTATATTCTTAAGTTTTGAGGTACTAACATGTATTTGCTTGTTGTCAGCTTTTTCGCGTATTTCCCAACATGTCATTATAGTTGTGCTTTTAAAGTTGTAGCAACGTTTCGGCAGAATCTCATCTACCATCATCAGGCTTCTGTATTCACAGATTCACAAACGAACACAATATAGAAGCCTGATGCTGGCAGATGAGATTCTGCCGAAATGTTGCTCCAACTTTGAAAGCACAACTATAATGACATGGGAAAATATCCGAACAAAGCTGAACAGCATACATACATGCATGCATGCATACATACATAGATACATACATATATATATAAAACAGTTATTTTATTCAAATTCATCCTAACAACTGGTATTCATTTCATTATAAATCTTTCACATTTCTTTTCAATTGTATTTTATTAGTCTTTAAGAACAATTAAAATATTTCCATTCCTTCTTCTTATTGCAGCTTCTTTTACTTGTATTCCCTTTCCCTCATTATTACATTTAATTATTAGTAAGCATACCATTACATAACAATACCAGTTTTATCTTTTAATTTAATCACCTGTTTCATTTCTACCTCATTACTATTTGTACTATTACAACATTATCTTTTGTACCCTTGCAGAATTCTCACTTTTCATTTGATTTAACCATTATCTCTATGTCTTCTAAGTAAGCTAACACCTTTGATCCTTGTATGTTTCCCCTGTTTCTTTATTTCCTATTTTTTCCCTTATAACCTCTTTTCCTTTTTATCTTTCCCCCTTTTTTTCTCACCACCCCTTTTTGTCCTCCCCTCTCTCTAATTCTCCCTTCTGTAATTCTCTTTTCTGCTTCTCTTTACTGTTGTGTTTATTTTTCAAACTATTCTTTTTTTAGTTGTTCCCTCAAATCTTAAATTTTTAACTCCTTTTTGCCCTTTTTTCCATTTTACTCCATATTGCATTATTTGATCATTAAAGATGGCTTCTTCTTTGTCCAGCTCTTCTTCTTGCTCTTCAAGCATTTCTTTTTGTTTTTCATAGTTCAAAATCTCCATTTCTAAGAATTGAAATATGAAGCCAAAAGATCCTCCTCCCTCTTGTGCCTCCTCTTTCATTTTTTTTAAGTTCCATTTTTAATTCCTCAAAGAGTACTGCTTTTTGTCCTTCTGAGGTGGGTAAAATGAAGACTTAGATTGTTGAGGGCAATATACTGACTCTGTAAACTGCTTAGAAAGGGCTGTAAAAGCACTATGAAGTGGTATATAAGTCTAAGCGCTATTGTAATTGCTAAATTCCAAAAGCCGTTTCCAAGTAGAAACATCATTTTGTTACATTCCACACTTTCCAAATGAACACTATGTAAAGCAGCAACATTTTAATGATATATTGCCATAACATGGTTCCTGCAATATTTTAAAATAAAGCAAAAATAATAATAAGAATCATGGAGATACTTGACCTTTGCTTTGAATATTTATCCTCCCATAGTAGAAGCATCTGGTTAATTCCTAAAGGAGTCCAGAATCCACAAATTGAAGCATCCAAAGCTATTTCTAGAAACCTTCTAAATCCAAAAAAGATGGGAATTTCCTCCACACAGGAACTTCACTAAGTACATTATAAGAAGAAGAAGGCAAAAGAAAACCCTGTTTTTTTATGGAAATGTTCTCATTATGTTAACACTTTCCAAGAGAGAGAGGGCAGATGTAGAGAAAACAAATTTCCTTTGAAAGTACATCTGCTTAGCCTAATTACTGTCTTAGAAATGGTGGCTCTTTCACTCTTCTGAAGGAACACTTTGATGAATCTCCGCAGGCTGATGCACTGAATGTGTAGTTCTCCCCATCAAATTGTATCAAAGCACCATTGCTTAGGAAAAGAACAGCATATTGTTTTGTAGCAGGTGGGAGCACTCGACATTGATACTGGTAGAACAATCCTGGGTGGTGACATTCACTCCCTTCTTTTGTGTAGCATCTCTTTGTCATTCATTACATATATGAAGGGATGAAAGTGAAACAAGAGTAACATTGTTCCTAGTGTGCAGTCTGGCCTTACATCACCACACCAATCTGAATGAACATTTCTCACTAGATTTAATATTTGGGGAAAATGTATGTATTTATCAGATTCTGGAGACAAGCTGAGATGTGGTTATTGTCTTCAGAGAGATGATTTATGAAAGCACTTCAGTTCATCATTTCTGGAAATTGAATGCATGACAAAAATACCCTTTTGTTTTTTGGCCCAGAAAGACTGGTATGTGATGAAAATTGAACGTTACCTGTGAATTTTCAGGTGTGTGGTGAAATCCTGACTTGTGGGTGTGTGATTAGTATAGTGAAGTGGTTTTGTATCTCAAAGTTAAGCAGAAGAGTTAATGGATGTTGCAGAAAATCAGCGAAGGCTTTGTTGTGTAGGACCATTTTGTTTGCCATTGATGGTAATGTTATTGGTCTCACTGTGCTGAGACACCAGGATTCTGCTAGCTGTGGCTTTAATGTTATTAGAAAGAAGGTGGTTTACCTTAAATCTGTGAAGGAGATTCAGTCAATAGGCTCTGATAAGCAAGAAAATCACTGCTGGCTAATTGCAAATATAGTAGATGACTTGATGCCATATTCATCCATTCTTCGATAACCAAATACTGCATCTTCCTTAATACCTTGGTAGTTTTCCATCAATATAAGAATGTGGGTGGCATTTTCCCATAAGTGTTAACATGCCAGTGTCAAGAAAGAACAAACATCTTTCCCCCCAATTATAGATTGGCCTGCTTGAATTTGGGAAACCTTGAGAAGTCTAAAATGTATGAGTATATATTACACAGATAACAAGAATAAAAATTTAGAGACTTTTTTTCTGAATTGTTTGTTTGAAAGAATAATGGCTTACATTTATAAATCTGTCCTTGGTTTGATGATTGACATATGTTCCACACATGTTGGGTGCTTTATTTCCTCCCAAAGGAAATGTTTAAATTATATCAGCTCTCACACAGTTGTCAATTATGAAGAGCAGGCCAGTTAGTGATGTGTGTATGTATTTGTGAATCAGTCTGAAAAAAAATGTCCTGGAAACTCTGGCATCTGACAAGCAATTAGTTCAGGCATAAGACAAGAATGGCTGGAATTATTTTTTAAATGTTCAACCTGATAGAAAGATATATCACCAATCTTTTTTTTAGCAGACAATAGGAAGAATGGTCAGGACAGAACAATTGATCGTAGTTTAGGGTAAAGATGAAATTAGATGAAATTAACCCAGCTAACTTTTTTTTAACATAAACACAAGTTTCTTAATAGCAAGATGCATCAAAATATTTAAGAAACTTTCAAGGAAACAGTATAATTCTCATGCCCAAGTCAATAAAAACAGACTAGTAAATGATTTTGGGGTGGAAATATTGAATTCCTCATCCCTCTTTAGAAAACTAAATAAAATAATTCAGGATTTCTTGTCAATGATTCTCAAAAAAAAAACAAAACCCACCCAATAACAATATAATACTTAAGTAAATTCAATCCCTGACAAGGCTGGATCTCAAAGTGATCTGTAATTAATATTCATTGAAATGGTTATTCATTGTCAACCCCTATAAATGATGTCCCTTGTGTAAACTTGCAATTCTCCATTCTGCAAAATGAACAATATACCTAACTTGCAATAATATCATTTTGAATGACAGTGTTGTTTCATAGGCCATCTTTTTAGGGAAGATGTATTTATTTATTTAGCTACACCATTAAAATATTTTTAATAGTTAATAGTTATTTGTTTAGAACTTATGACCTTTTAGTAAAAATAAAAGTAAAGGTTCCCCTCAAACATTTGTGCTAGTTGTTTTCAGCTCTAGGCGGCGGTGCTCATCTCTGTTACAAAGCCAAAGAGCCAGCGCTGTCCAAAGACATCTCCTTGGTCATGTAGCTGGCATGACTAAATGCCAAAGGCTCATGGAATGCTGTTACCTTCCCACCGAAGGGGTCCCTATTTTTCTATTTGCATTTTTACATGCTTTCGAACTGCTAGGTTGGCAGAAGTTGGGACAAATAACGGGAGCTCACTCCATTACATGTGACGCTGGGGATTTGAACTGCCAAACTGCCAACCTTTCTGATCAACAAGCTCAGGATCTTAGCCACTGAGCCACCAAGTCCCTTCAGAACAGACATACATGATCATAACTGAATAATCAGAACCATTGCTTTCTTGGAGATTAAGATGTTTGTCATTCCAGTCTCTTTTTCTTATCTCATTCTCTCTCTCCCTCTCTCCCTCCCTCACTCCTTTCTTTGCTCATGAAGAGAAAAATCTGGAAGGTATGATATGTAAGAGTGAACTTGTGATGAAACAGACATTCATGAATTTTGAACAACCATATTCTTTTGCCAATCATTTCAATTAAAAAGGACCCCATATACTATCTACTTGGTATTCTATTGAACTACTAAACAATATGTCTTTTCAATCTGATTTATGTCACTTTGCAAGCACAATAAATAATTGTTCTAGTTGATGTCTTTGTTTACAATTAAATAAACAATGGCAGTTAAATGGGCATCTTATCAATTGATTCTCACTCCCTCTGTCTGTCTGTCTGTCTGTCTGTCTGTCTGTCTGTCTGTCTGTCTGTCTGTCTATCTATCTATCTATCTATCTATCTATCTATCTATCTATCTATCTATCTATCACTAGCTCTGTCTGTCTGTATGTATGTATCTCTCTCTCTCTCTCTCCTGCATTTCTGCCTGTGCAGCTATCTGCATGTTTAATACACAATGAACTGAGTACAATACAAAGCTCAAAAATTCTGATTGACCAAAATTTCCAGCAATGGACATGTTTGTTTGCAAATATATAATTCTTCCAGGCAACAATAAATCAGCAAATTTTGGCCACTAAATGAGTACCGAGGTGCCTCAGCCAGTCAGCTCCCATTTTCTAACCCCACATTTTGAAGCAAAATAAATAACTTCTATGTTTTAACGACAAGTTAAAAATAAGTCAGCAAATGTGTGGTTGTATATCTTGGACTCCTTACCTAGTCTGACATTCAATGTAAAGACTTTTGTAGTGGATATTTCTGCCTGAAATAGGATGTAAGTGTTTAAAGGAAAGTTTTAGGCTGAAAAGTCAGGATTCAGTAAGATGATAGGTCGTTCAGTAAGATGACAGCTTCTTTTCTGCAGTCTGGGTACTTAATTCAACTCAGAGGTGATTCTGATCACAAGCAAACTCAATCTTTCTGTTTTAAACAAGAATAGCCTTTTGTACCTCCATATTATATGAAGTCTTAGATCTTTTTATTACATCATATATTTTTGCCAGAAGGAAATGATCACTGTACTTCTGTAAATTGGATTATAAATTATGATGGTCATCATGTTCAAGCAATACTGAATCAGTACAGTGCCTAATTAAATGAGACAAACTGTACAGCATTGATGTTTTGCTTCTTCTAATATGTTCAACCAAGTCTATCATTTTAGGAAGTATAGGAAGGGATAGGGAGAAAATGTTATGAATCTATGCATCCTTATCATTGTTAAGATCTGAAAAAACTAGGCGATTTAGAACTGATGAGCAAGTATTTTCCAGTTTTATTGCTTGGACTGAACACAATATTGAGAAGCAGACGTACACTGATAAGATCTCATCTAAGCTAGGGCATATTGCATACTGATCCATTCTATACTGGTCAGAGACTGGAGTGGACACTTGGTATACTGGAACACTAAAGATGTCCTCAGAATTCAACAATGCCAGAATAGCCTCAGAGAGGGCTTTTTGGTCATCTGTACATATGGCTCTTTTTGATATATTAATGTATAAATTGATTGGTGGCTTAGAGGTGAAGATAGTTGCCTCCCGTTCAGAAGGCTGAGAGTTTAATCCAAGGCAGCAACATATGTTTCTATATCAAAGCACAAAGAGAAAATATCTGCTGTGAACTCCGCCTAGACAGCTGGAAGGGTAAACACTCAGCTCGATTCTGTTAACTCAGTGTTAACTCAGCTCCATTCAGTTGCCCTCATCCCATCTGATAAAAGGGATTATAGGGTCATAAAAAGAAGGGGGAAAAGGAAGGTATACATTGATTGATTAATTAATTATTTGCCAACAAATAAATGATTCCTAAAGACCACTTACATTATATAATCATATAAATAGACAGAATGTATAAATAGCATTATTAAGAAGATACTTTTGATCTGACAGGCTATGATAAGTGACTGTGACTTCAAAGTCTAAAGAGTGGACAACAAACAATTTCATTAATTTCAAGAAGTCAGCCTAAGTAACATTGCTATTGACCATTGCTCCAAAATTAAAATACAGTGCTTCATTACTAGCTATTCTTAAACAAGTGTGAATATATAATGTTTGGCAAACTTTGCACACAGGTGCATATCACCACTTGTTTTTTATTGTCTACCTGGCCTTGTTTTGTCATGTTGGTTGAAAGTATGGTATCTTTTACAGAATTGTCCTTTGAAGCCNCACACAGGTGCATATCACCACTTGTTTTTTATTGTCTACCTGGCCTTGTTTTTTCATGTTGGTTGAAAGTATGGTATCTTTTACAGAATTGTCCTTTGAAGCCAGAATAAGCCTCCTTAGTAGTAAATATAACAGCTGGCCTTCTGTTAGCTCCCTGTAGAGAACTCCAGGCGACAGTTATCAGAAATTTCAAGTGAAAAATAAACTGTTGTGCTTGGGCAGTCAGACAGCACAGCAATGGGTCTGCAGCTGTCCAGAGTGTTAACATATACATAAGAACCCCAAAGGTGGACCTCTGGATTCTTCTGTTCTACTGCTAATCAAGGTCTTTCCATTCTGGAGAACTATGAACTCTGTTGTATTTCTGCAGCACTGGAATTAAAGCTCAAATAACTCATTATTTTGGAAGTCCTTCTTTCTCTTCTTCTTCTTCTTCTTCTTCTTCTTCTTCTTCTTCTTCTTCTTCTTCTTCTTCTTCTTCTTCTTCTTCTTCTTCTTCTTCTTCTTCGTCTTCCTCCTCCTCCTCCTCCTCCTCCTCCTCCTCCTCCTCCTCTTCTCTTCTTCTCTCGTATGCTAACAAGTCCAGCTGGCCCAAAGGTGAATAGTTGTCTGCCACCCTTTTATCCCCAAATCTAGGTTGGGACCTTGCTAGCAGGGTGGTTCTTCCTTCCCAAGGATTAGCTCATGGATTCCCACTGCTCTGCTCTCCTCTCCTTCTGCACATCTGTGCACCAGACACTGGACCGAGATGTTTCTCCTCTTCTTCATCAAGAACCTGGGGGTTGTTGACTCTCCATCTGAGGGCTGAGGGCCCAGGCCCTGCCTCGCCCCTCTCTCTGCCAATTCCATTCCCTCTTCCCCCTTGGAGCTCCCAGGTTGCCCTGATGCTGACCCTCCTCCTCCTCTGATTCAGCTGCTAGAGGGGCCAGCAGCCGACAGGCCAACAGGGATCATATGTTCACCTTTTGCAATCTTCTGATAAGCAAAGTCAGTAGGGAAGCCAGATTCACCTAACAACCACATTAACTTGACAACTGCAGTGATTTATGTAACAACTGTGGCAAGAAAGGTCATAAATTGGGCAAAATTTACTTACCCACTGACTCGATGAGCAATAGAATTTTTGGGCTCAATTGTTGGTCATAGGTCCATTCTATAAATTGGACAACTGGACTATTTCTGTTGTAATATTGCTGTTTAGACTGTGGATTGACAGCATTAGTGATTAATTTGGCATTTATTTATTTTTTTAATTGGAAATACATACCCACAGAGACATCCACATGACTTACTTACATACTTACTTACATACTTATGTATATAAGTAAACACACACACAAAATTCTGGTAATTCATTTGTTTATATAAGTGTTGTGCCTGAATGTGAAATAGAATTAAATTGCTTCTGTTGTGGTTCACACTTCCACGTCTCTACACTCTGCTATTCATGTTGGTTAAAAGCCCAGTGCCTTGATAGGTATTTTCAAACACTTTCCAGGAACTTTGAAATTTGGGATTCCTGCATATGTTTTCTTGTACATATTAGTATTCAAGTATAGTGGTGAACATCATTGTGAATTTTGTGTAGGTGGATAATTTAATCGTACATCAAAGTCAGTGGGGATGTTAGAGACATCCACACTAGGAGCTTATATAAATAGTACAGAGAGTTTTAATATCCAGGATGCAACAGGACTGACATAAAATATTCTTTTGTCTTTCCTTCTAAATTAGTAAAGGTTTTCTACATGTGTTTAAATTGATCCAATGTTCCCCAAGCACCTTTCTCTTCATAGCCAACCTACTTATTTTCATAAAAAATAACATTGTTAAAAAATAACACCCTAACCAGCAAATCACCCAATGAGCTTCATGCCTGAAATTAGATGTTTGTTTGTTGTTGGTCTACTGCAAATTGAGTTTGGCATCAAACTCTGAATTAACAGATAATCAGAGTTGAAAGGGACCGTATAGGTCATCTAGTCCAACCCCCCACCCAAGCGGGAGACCCTACACCATTTCTGAAAATTGGCAGTCCAAACTCTTCTTGAAAGTCTCAAGTGATGGCACTCCCACAACTTCAAGGACAAGCTGTTCCATTGGTTGATTGTTCTCACTGTCAGAAAGTTTCTCCTTATTTCCAGGTTAAATCTCTCCTTGTTCTATTTCCATTCATTATTCCTTGTCTGGCCTTTGGGTGCTTTATAGACAGCTTGGCCCCTTCCTCTGTGTGGCAGCCCTTCAAATATTGGAAGACTGCTATCATGTCTCCCCTGGTCCTTCTCTTCACTAGACTAGCCATGCCCAGTTCCTGCAACCATTCTTCATATGTTTTACTCCCCTAATCATCCTGGTTGCTCTTCTCTGTACTTTTTCTAGAGTCTCAACATCTTTTTTATAATGAGGTGACCAAAACTGGATGCTGTACTCTAGGTGTGGTCTTACTAAGGCTTTATAGAGTGGTATTAGTGCCTCACTTGATCTTGATTGTATCCCTCTGTTAATGCAACTTAGGACTCAATGTCATTCATATCAGGGTTGTGTTTGAATTTGGGGAGAGGCCAGATGGGCATGGCCAGGTTGGGTAAGGTCAGCATGATATTAGTCATGTCAGGGGGCACCTGTGGTGGCCTGGGTGGGGCTGAGGGAATCTTCCTGCAGCCCTATGCCAGTGAAAATGGAGCCATGCCATTTTCACTGGTCGAGGCACTGTGGACCTCTGTCCTTTGCTATTTCCAGGGTGGCCACATGGGCCAATCTAAGCATCCTGAGGACCAGATCCAGCCCACAGGCCCTTGAGTGATCATATGAGAGTCCTGTTGAATTGTGAAGCCCTTGGTGTTCTCTAGATTGGTTCCTTGCTTGAAGATGTTTCATTACCTTAGAGAACATCATCATGGATAATGAAGCATCTGCGAATAAATAGCCAAACTCTCTGAGCATCTGTGAGTAAGCAAGCAAGCTCAGAGAGCATCAATTCTATAATATTCTATACTGTTAAGTCATTTCTTGGAGACTGCCTAGGCAAGTCCCTGAAGTTTTGTTAACAAGATTTCAGAAGTTGTTTACCATTGCCTCCTTTCTAGGGCTGGGAGAAAGTTACTGGCCTAAGGTCACCCAGCTGGCTTTTTATCAGAGACAGAACTAGAACCCAGTCTCCTGGTTTCTAGCTGACACCTTAATCACTACACCAAACAGGCTCTATTATCCCAAGCTCAAATAAATTTAAGGTATTTAAGGGTCCAGAGTATGATGGGAGAATTAGAATGACAATATCTTGCCTACTAATTTAATGCTTGTTCAGACTTTCACAGTCTTAAAAGCCTAGAGCAACTCAGCCATTGTCAAAGCAGGGGATAAATGCAAATCAAATCTTCATCTTAAGCCATAATGTGCTTTGATTTGTTTCAGCACAATATATTGTGAAATTTTGTCACTGACATGGTTTTACATGACTGGAGGTACAGATTATATTCCAAATAAGAATAAGAAAAAAAGAGAAAGAAGGAGGGGAAAAAAGCAATTTGAAATCTTACGAGATTTTCATATGCTTATTTGAGGGATATGTTTAATGTAAAAACAAAAATCAAAACAGTGTATTATGAAAGTGAATGGGGCATTCCAATAAATTTGCATTAAAAATTAATTTCAAAAGGCCCCAAGGAATAGAAAACATGGATTTGTGATATCCAAAAAAATAATGCTCAGTTTGATGGTTGAATAGAGTGGGACACTGGATAGCTATATTTGTTTTTTGTTTTTGTTTTTTAAATGTAATCTTTCTCTCAGAATTGTAGACGATGTTTTGCTTTGTCTCCAAATCTGTTTCTTTATTCCATTTTTTAAATTTATCTTTATAGCAATTTAACAGAAATGTTTAGAAAGTTCCCACCAAAATAGGTGTTTTGTTTCCTATCTCTGTTGAAAACGGGTATCAAATTGCTTATTTTAAAATCAAAATTGGATGGGAAGATGGGAAAGCAATTGGGAAACAAAGACTCACAAATATATAATCTTGCCCAGGCAATTACACAGATAATTGTGTATATATATATATACTGGGAAACAACAGTCGAAATTTATATATATTATATATATATATATATATATATAATATATATATATAATGTTTTTTAAGCTCTGCGCGGGTAACTGTTACCATTTGTGGCTGTTTAGCTTCCTATCGGGTATTATCCATCCCGTCATTGTAGTTTTCTGTAAAGTTTGTATGCTCATTGTAGTTCTGTTAAAAGTTTGTAGCAGTTTAAAGCAGAATCTCATCTGCCATCATCAGGCTTCACGAAGCCTGATGATGGCAGATGAGATTCTGCTGGGAAACGTTGCTACAACTTTAACAGAACTACAATGAGCCTACAACTTTAACAGAACCTACAATGACGTGGGATAGATTACCCGAAGGGAAGCTAAACGCAGCACAAAATATATATATATATTATATATATAATATTAGTATATTATATATATATATATATCTATTATATATTAAGTAATATATACAATATATATTATATATATATATATATATATATAGTATATTATATTATATATATATATATATATATATTATAGTATATATAATAATTACATGTTTTTTTTTAAGCTCTCGCGGGTTACTTACATTTGTGCATGTTTAGCTTCCTTGGGTAATTATCGCCAACGTCATGTGTAGTTCTGTAAAGTTGAAAGCAAGTTTTCAGAACAGAAGCTGGATTGATAGGCAGATGAGATTCCTGCTTGAAACGTTTGCTACAACTTTACAAGAACTGACAAATGAGCTACAACTTTAACAGAACTACAACTGACGTGGATATACCGAAGGGAAGTAAACAGCACATATATATATATAATATTATGATAGCACACACACACGACACACACACAGCAACACACATCGATAGGGATCATATATAATATTAATATATACACACACATATACTATACACATATGCACATATACACATACATATACATTATCATAATACATATACATTTATATCTATAAGTTCCCAGTAAAAGAAACTCTTGAAATCATCAAAATAAATACCAACCAGCTAAAAACTCAATGGAACCTAACAGAAATTGGCCTAACCGAACACATATTTCATATACAAAGGACAAAGATACAAGCAATTGAAGGATCCAAGGCTATGGGAATCACCACTGTCAATCAGCGTCATTGCAAAACTGTTCCCATGGAAGAATTCGAATCCAGAGCCCTGGCTAATGCTATTGCACAACCCAAACTATGGGCTAAGGATACAACGATGACACTTTGTGATTTGGCCCCATGGAATAGAAAGCCTAAACAATTTCCTAACACACCCCTAACAACACACACCAAAATCAAAGTTCAGCCAAATGGAAATGGAAATAAACAAACAACTACGATCTAGATGTACTAATCTACAAAAAGAACAAGATGGGCACACTGGGACAGCCCCATATAACAAAAGAAAAACACACCAACCGCTAACCTCATGCCAACTCCACCACCACCACCAGCACAGATAAATTCTGTGGCATTAAGAAACACTAATTACCAGAACCAACAACGCCTGGCAGATAAGACACTATAAGACTGAACTAGGGCACCCTGACTCTGAAGTAATTTTGAACAGCCAATGGCTTCCAAAAAAAAAAAATCACCCCAACTTGATCCACAAAAACACACCAAGACATAAACAGAGACCTCCGAGACCGAATACAGACCTATGAAACAGTGTATTGCCCTACATAAAAGGTAGCTGAACAGAAGTAAAATCAGTAAGAATACTACACAGGCATCACATCAGACTGCCTTCAAAACAGACAAAAAAATAGCAGCCAGTCTGAGAAAGCCCCAAAGACAAAATTGACCTGGAAAACCAAGGCAATATACAAAATTCCCTGTACATCATCGCCCGGCCACATACATTGGACAGACCAATAGAAGAATAGTACCCGCCTAGATGAACAACAAAAATGCAGTAAAAAGCCTGGAAAAGCACACCTCCCACGTAGTCGCAACACATGAAAACCACAGGTCACAGCATCAACTTCAGTGGCACTAAAACCGCTAGCCTATAAGAGGAAACCGCCAGCCACAGAATCATCAGAGAAGCCATGTAAGATTGAAAAAAAGACGCTGAGAGAATGAAATAAAGAAGAGATGATTCCAACGCAAGACTGTCAATCATTTTTGAAGCCTGCACTCTCAAATAGAAAGATCTCCAACACCACACGGCCAGGCAAACACTGAGCACAGAACAGCCTCCCTCTGATGCCTCCAACTCGAAACACCCCTCCACCAGGCACCAGGGTGGAAACCTAGCTTGCTAATGACTAGCGGCCGTCCTTTCACACGAAGACCAAGCTGCAATGAAAGCCTCCAACACAAGAACAGAGTGTTGCAGCCAATCAAAGCCACAAAACAGACAGAAGAAACCAAAGACACCACAATCAAATCAAAACTCCCAAGTCCAATGAACATAGACCGCCGGCTCCTAGCCAATCAAGAATGGACCACGCTCGAAATTTGAACAAGGAAGCTGTTGAGACCCACATCCATATTAGAATTAGCCTGATGATTGGCATAGATGGGTTCTGCTGAAACGTTGGCTACAGACTTTAACAGCACTACAATGACAGTGGATAATACGCCGAAGGAAGCTTAAACAGCACACGACACCACAACCACACACACAACACACACACACACACACACACACACATATATTAATATATATGTGTGTGTGTGTGGTGTGTGTGTGTGTGGCGCGCACACGCACGTGCGCCTATTCAGTTTCCTTCGGGTGTTATCCCATGTTCCCATCATCTAATATATCTATCTTTTATCTATCTATCTATTCTATCTATCTATCTATCTATCTATCTATCTATCTATGCTAATCTATCTATCTAATTCAGCTTCCTTCGGTATTATCCATGTCATTGTAGTGTAGTTGTGCTTTTAAAGTTGCAGCAACGTTTCGGCAGAATCTCATCTGCCATCATCAGGCTTCTGTATTGTGTTCGCCAGACTTTTTACAAATAGTGTAACCATTTCTTGTCTTTTCAGTTGGGGTGTATGGCTTATGGACACTAGAGGGCTGTAGAACTCTGTTAACAGAGCTAGGGTTTATTGGCTTGGTTGAAGTTTCTTCTGTGAATAAGCATAAGAAAACTATCTCTATAAAAATATAAGTGCTAATGGTATAGACATTTTAACATCTGCTATTTATGGAATATATACTTGTGGCCTGGACTAACACATTCTTTGGCTCTAATTTCTCGAATACTAAGCACATTTTACAAATGATATAATTCACTTTGGCTTTACTTTCACCTGCTCCCAAATGTGAAAGAACTTCAGTTCTTAAAGAAAAGATTTTGTAGGCCACGAGTGTCAAACTAGCTGCATCACAGTGTCATCATATGATGTTTTGTGTGGCCTGCGTGTGATGTATCTGGCCCATGGACCACCAGTTTGACAACCCCGTGTAGGCCATGCATGGGCAATATCATGTCCTTCACAGGTTTTTGCTGTCTTTAGGAGAAAATCCAGGTCTCTTCTCACTCATTATACATTATTTGATGTTAGGCTCAGTTGAAACAAATGTTTTCTTCTGATGCATTCACCAGAGACGTTGCTATATCTCTATTCATTTGTAAACAACGCCTAGCATATTTATGAGAATTAAGTTAAGAGATCAAGAGTGATACCGGGGACAACATCTTATCAGGATGTCCAACAATTTATGGAGAGTTGTGCATTCAGAGAACTTGAATCAGCCAATATGGTTCCTCTTTATCAGATCGGACTACTGCTTCTCCCTACCTGGGGATCGTGACTTAGTTCTGTATGGGATCGGGATGATAATGATGATGGATGCAATGAGGTCAACCCTCAAATTATTTGGATAATAGAATGCAGGAATGCAATGTGGTGCTTGAAGATTCCTCTTGTGATTTTTGGCTGCCCAGAACTCAGGAAAATAAAATTAAATAGTAACATCTGGGTGGTGTTATTGGCATTCTATCTCACTTGAACTTACAAGCCCTTCAGGCAGTACTACAGCCCTTAAGGCAGGCCATAGAAAACCTGGTGAAGTCAGGCCGCATTCTTAACTATTGGTGAGAAGCAGTTCTAAGAAGAAAGGCAGGGAACACTTCAGAGAAAACAACATTTCTCTTTGATCTCCATGGCCTTTGATAGAGTCCCTCTGATTCTTACAAAAAAATTTGATAGGAGTATCGCTTCATTTATTTATGTGCTACTTTCGTGTCAAAGGCTTTGCATTACTGTGGGTTGGCAAAATGCTAGCAGTTTTGAAGCAGTGATCAAGTCGTGCAGAAACGAAGGAAGTCCTGTCCTGTGTTTGGAAATCTGTTTAAGCGTACTGTTTTTACATTGTGGTCGCAATCTACCTGTGAAGGAGAATTTTATTTTGAAAACTGGGTTCTGCCTGAGCCTTTTCTGTAGAAAAGCCATAACGTTTTATCTGCGTTTTATGAAAGCAGGCAAACATCTTTGATGTAGTAGCATCAATTTTTTTGCTTTAAATTGATTCCTTTTCCCAAAATATGATTTGTTGTAGTGGTGATTGTTGTTCTTACTATGATGATTTCACATGCATAGAAGACCACAGTCTGAAAGGACCTTAGGCAGTTTACAAAATTAATATTGAACAATAAGTTATATTGAGAGAGTACTCAAAATTGAATTCATTGGGTAATATTAATATAATTCTAAGACAAGCAACATGATTGAGACTTCTGTCTATGTTTTATGTAAGGTTTGGGTTATTTTGAATATGTGTGTGTGTGTATGTGTATGTGTGTATATGGATATATGTATGTTATATATAGTAATTCTTATACAGAGAGATTAATTAATTACACTGTTTTGGTTTTTTCTTCATACACATATGTACAGACCGAAAGAGACTCCTTATTTATAGAATTTCCCAATCTCAGATTTTGAAGCCAAGTTATTCTTGGGTAGCCCATTATCTGTGCATATACATTGAAGTTCCAACTTGTAAGCCTATTAAAGATCAAAACAACATTTTGAACTGAGTCTTGAAATAAGCACAACTTATTTGGAACTCTTTTTGCAGAGCAGATAATCTATATTTCCTGATTTTAGATCCAAAGGATACAATCCCGTAATACCTGTTTTCAGTGTGTCGAGAACAGGGGTATCAATAGGGTGCCAACAGGGGCGCCTGGGGGGGGGGAATCCTGCCCATGGGGTGCTTAGAGCTGGCCTGTGGGGTCACCCTGGAAATTGCAAAGGACTGGCCTGTATTGCCTCGACCAGTAAAAATGGAACTCGGGAGGGCCTCCCAGGCTCTGTTTTCAGTGGCAGAGGAGTGCCGGAGAATCCCCCCAGCCCCACCCAGACCATCACAGGTGCCTCCTGACATAAATGATGTCAAGCTGGCCATAGCCATGGCCACCCCCCTGCCAAGGTCAAATAAAACCCTGATGCGGCCCTCAGTGAAATCAAGTTTGACACACATGGTCTAGAAGAGAAGAGGGGGAACACAACTATCACATTTCTCACTGGATTCAACAGCATTTAAACAGCTATTTTGTTTTCCAAATGCCAGTAGGAATACCAAAGACTTTAAAAAAATAAATAAATAAATAAGGGTGATAAAAATGCAGGAGTGGGATTCTACCAGTTCAGACTGGTTTGGGTGAACCGGATGTTAAATTTACATCTGGTTTACTGAACTGGTAGTTGAACCAACCATCTGGCCCTGACCAGCCACCATGCCCCTCCCAAGAGTCTCCAAATGGCCTGTTTTGGATTCAGGTAAGTGCAGGGTCCACATGGAGGCTCTGGGAGGGTGAAAAATGGGCCAAACCAGAAGTTCTGGAAGTCCAGAAACCATTTCCAGTTTCCAGAGGCCCTTTAGAGCCTGGGAGAGGTTATTTAAGCCCTCCCAGAGGCCCGAGGGAAGCCTCCGGACTCTGGGAAAGGTGAAAAATAGCTGAACTGAAAGTCAGTTCAGAACTGAAAGTTCAGGTCAGTTCAGAAAAATTGACAGTCTGGTGGAATCATTTGGAAGCCTGCACTCACAAACAAAAAAATATCCATACCATTAGCCAGGCAAACACCTGGGCACAAAGAGACCCCCCCCCCAATACCTCCAGCTCAAACACACCCCAATCAGGCACCCAGATGAAACCTAGCTTCCTAACAAATGATAGCCATCCGTTTACTCGAAGCCAAGCTGCACTAAAAGCCTCCAATACAGGAACATAATGTTGCCAGCCAATCAAGACAAAAAAAGCCACAAAACAGAGTGAAGATATTAGAAACACCAATCAAGCAGAATACAGCAAACTTCAAGACCAATAAACACAGACCAAGACTCCCAACCAATCAGGATGAAGAAAAAACCATTCTGGCACAGCAGTAGGCTAGTCCCAAATTTAAAACTGAAACAATTGTAAAAGTCTGACTCACAGACGAACACAATACAGAAGCCTAATGATGGCAATTGAGATTCTGCCAAAATGTTGCTTCAACTTTAAAAGCACAACTGGTTGCAAGGTGGAATTTTTAGAAAGGCATTTGCAAAAGTTAATAAATGAACCCAGAGAGTTGGAGGACATTGTTTATCTACCAGTCAGAAGGATGAAGAAAATTTCTTTCTTTTTCCTGCCAAAGGAGGTACAGGACATCCTTTGCTCTATCTCGTCTTTAGACTGCAAGTGATAATAATGCTGAGATTTTATCACTGAAAATCATTATCATATATATTAAGCTTCTTCCCAAAACTTTGCTTCTCACACTTAATGTCACAAGTCAAACCTGCACAATAATAAACCACCACTATTTGTAACTTCTGACACAGTGTGTGCACAGTAGTCTTTTAGCTACTGGGAAGTAGAAAACCAGGTTGTTTAAAGAGTGCTTACTCTACAACCAACAAATAGTTTATAGTGTTGGAGGATGCTAATGTCATAGAAGGAACTGCTTATAGTAGATCAGGCCTTATATATTTGGGTAGATTATTCAGTTGTTGGCCAAGATACATTTCTTTAAGGTTTGTTATCCATGGTACCAAAGAGGAGCTGAAATAGTTGAACATCCACCTGGGGTATTGGGACAAATATATGGAGTTCAACATACCACCAAATAGATCAATCTTTAGGACTGTTTGAAAGTTCTACTGATCCAGGGGAAGTAAATCATACAAAAACCTGAAATTAAGCAAGCACAGAAGTGCTTAATTGCAGTTTAGTGGCATGCTACAGCAATTAAAAAGGGGAAGAATTGATGTAGAGAAGATACAAGAAGCGATTTCTAAATTTAGGAGGCCCACTTATTTTTATTAAATTTAGTAATGGAAGTGTAGTAGTCATGTCAGTTGTCAGAAGAATCAAGTTTTCTCATCAAGAAAGTGGGACAAGAAAAATCTGGGGTTGGCTGAATCCAACCTTTTCTTCTTCTGTTTGCAAATAACTGACTGCCACTTCTTTTTTAGAAAAAAAAACATATCTAATATATTATGAGGACCTTTGTACATAGTGTGCAAGACATAGTGTCCAACTGATAATAGGAAGTACGATCTTCAATGAAATATGCCTCAAGTGTATCTCTTTCTGGGTGTGATTTCCTTTAAATGGCTTTTGTGAATCTATTACTGTGTCACTCTTACATTTCCTTGTTTCATCTGTCCAGAGGGATATTGAATAATGTCATGTAAAAGAGGAGCTGATGACTGGTGACAAGTATGATTTGTCAGTTTAGCCATGCAATTTGATTTTGTGCCTGGAATAAACTGGCTTTAGGCTGGTAGTCTGTGAATACTTAGTGGGCTAGGATTCCCAAACAAATTGGAAGTGTCTTGAAGAGTCATTATCACATCTGATGCAATTCCTTTGGAAGCATGTTGGGTATCAGAGTAGACCTTCCTCCAATTATGCATTATTGCAGACCATGATGGCTAAGCTGATAATTATGCTGGCAAAGACTTTCTTACCATTTGCTTCTTTATAGGCAGACCTCTCTTTATCCCATTCAGCAGCCTTTGTAGACAATGACAATGAACTTGGTCCCTGTGAGATTGCATCTCAGCTGGGCTACCAAAGCATCTCTTACTTCTCAATGGATTAGTGAATTGATACATCAAATTATAACTTTGCCAATGATGCTGAGTTCCCACAATTAATAAGACACACCCAACAATAACAAGCAGAAAAAAGATAGAAGTAACCATCAGTTCATGGTGAGATAATTCCTATGGGTTTTCGCCTTATTCTGAGCTGCAAGTCCATTGGAACCTCTGAACTAATGGATGGGACAAATCTGGCTGACACTGAATTCAAGCAAGAGCTTCTTAATAAGACCAGACCAGGAATACTGCATACAGTTTTGATCACCACATTACAAAAAAAAAGATGTTGAGACTTTGGAAAAAGCAGAAGGAACAGCAACTAAGATGTTAACTTAAAGGTCTGGAGACAAAAACATAGGAAGAATTCAGTGTCAGCAGGAACTGGGTATGGACAATCTAGAGAAAAGAAGGATAGAAGTGACATGATAGCAGCCTTCCAATTCGAGCAGCTGCCACAAAGAAAAGGAGGGAGGGAGATTCTATTCTCCAATATTCTTTGGAAATGCTATTCTAAAGCACCAGAAGGCAAGACAAGAAGCAGTGAATGTCAACTAATCAAGGAGATAAGCAAGCTTGAAAATAAAGAGAAAGTTCCTAACAGTAAGAACAATTAACCACTAGAACAACTTGCCTTCAAAAGTTGTGGGTAGTTTATCACTGGAGGTTCTATCTATCTATCTATCTATCTATCTATCTATCTATCTATCTATCTATCTATCTATCTATCTATCTATCTATCTATCTATCTATTGTCTATCTATCTCTGTCTATCTTCTCTCAATCATGGATATGTATCTGTCTGTCTGTATGTCAATCTATCATCTATCTCTATCTATCTTCTGTCAATACAATGTATCTTTGTATATGTGTCTGTCTATCTCTTTCTCTCCCTATCTACTTACTTATCATCTATCTATCTATCTATCTATCTATCTATCTATCTATCTATCTATCTATCTATCTATCTACCTATAATCCCATTTTTGTTGCATTTATATATAGTATATGCCACCTGATCTCTTGTTTACTGCTGCCAAGAAAAGAATATGGAAGAAAAGAATACGGAAGGAAACACACTCATACTGCAGACATACATCCATTTTGGCCAAATCTACCTTTTCATCATTAAAAACCATCCTATAGTACCTGAGAGGTTGGAACTACTTGACAACTGTACACTGTCAGAGTGAAGTGAGCTAACATGCTAGGAATTCTTGTTCCTCTTCATGCTTCCCCCCCTCCCCCCGAATAAACTCAGAAATACAATCGCAGTTAGATTTTTCACTCTTTAGGAGCTTTTTGGGGCGAAAGGTATAAAAATAAAACCAGCCAATTTCCCCCCAAAACAACTATAAATCATGACTCTTTGCTTTAAAAAAAATGCCATGACATATTCTTGTTGCACACTAGGAAACAATCAACTACTGAAAAGCTCTGTGTAAACACTGGCTTTTTAATAGTTCACCTCCTCTAAAGTTTGTCCATTTTAAGCCACAGTAATTAAATTCCATAGCAGTCCCTTTTGTGTGGTTTTCTTTTCTTTTCTTTTCTTTCTTTCTTTCTTTCTTTCTTTCTTTCTTTCTTTCTTTCTTTCTTTCTTTCTTTCTTTCTTTCTTTTTTTTTGTTGTATGATCTCCGGGGAGACATACTGAAGGCTGCATCCGCTTCTCTCTGCTGTCTTTGTTGATTGACACTTTCCTGGAAGAGTCCTTAAGAAACATTGTAATTAGAGTATTTGCATTGCCAAAGACTAGATGACCTTTGGTATGCTAGTAATTAGAGTCTCCCTATTCTACACTGCTGGTAGGCACTAACCAGATTAAAAAAACGGATGGAGAGAATCATTTTGTGAGCTACAAAAAGCCACTTTCCACCAGCATGACAATTAATAGAAGATTATTGTTAAGAATGGTGTAGCATTTTAGGATGGGTGCTCACAGATTTACATAAAGGAGAAGGGAGAGCAGGAGATAGGATTGTTTAGGAGTTGAGGTCTACTAAAGACTTTGATTGCTCTTTTTAAAGTTAATTAGACAAGATGGATTTCATTCAGGAGGGTTTGAAGGATGGATGTATTTTTGTATTTTATACACACACACACACACACACACGTGTGTGTGTGTGTGTGTGTGTGTGTGTGTGTGTGTCTTTCAATATATAAGGGATGCAGTGGCTCAGTGGCTAAGACTCTGAGCTTGTTGATCAGAAAGATCAGCAGTTTGGCAGTTCAAAATCCAATCGCCGTGTAACAGAGTGAGCTCCCGTTACTTGTCCCAGCTTCTGCCAACCTAGCAGTTCGAAAGTATATAAAAATGCGAGTAGAAAAATAGGGACCACTTTGGTGGGAAGGTAACCGTGTTCTGTCATGCTGACCATATGACCACGGACACTTCTTCGGACAACGCTGACTCTTTGGCTTTGAAACGGAGATGAACACTGCGCCCTAGAGTTGGAAATGATTAGCACATATGTGTGAGGGGAACCTTTACACACACATGTATGTATGTATGTATGTATGTATGTATGTATGTATGTATGTATTGATTGATTGTTTTATCAATGTGATTTGTCTGGAATCTTGGTTTAGATTGCATAGAAAATATATATCATAGATAAAGTAGAATACATGGGATTTTTTTTAGGACAGAAGGACATAGGAGTCAAAATGATTAGGTCTTAAGATTTTGGCCAATGTAATCATTGTTGTTTTGGGGTTGTGATCAATGTGATCCAGTTGTGCATTATTTCCAAACAACTCTGATTTCTGTAAAATGTGCATGTATTAGCTGATTAGTAAAATTGCACATTGGGAAAGAATTGATCTAATTTAAATAGAATTGCCTTAAAACAAAGATTTCAGCAAAGTCACATGTTTTTTCAATGTGTTGCCTGAGGAATGGATGATTGACTACTCATGTCAAAGTCTATATTCTCTCTTTTAGTCTCATTTAAACTGGGGCTGCACAAGAGATAAATTTATTTTTAAGAAGCAGATTAGTAAATCTACATCAAATATTTGTAAGCTCTACATCAAATACTTTATTCCAGACATTCAAAAATGTCTGGATATACTAGTAAATACTATTTCAACAGAGATTCAGAAGACATAAGAAGTTTTTCAAGTTATACCATTAATCTTTTTAAAAGTTTGTTACATAAACAACAGGTGTGAATTGTTACACCCTGCCAAAAAATTTCAATGCTGTTACAAATCCCTGTCCACATGAGACATTGACATTTTAAAGGGTTTTAATGGGTTGGTGTAAACAGTAATAAAACAAGTTGATATCCAAGAATAAAAAGTTCATTTCAAAAAGATATACTCCATATTATATATTTAAATAAAATAAAATAAAATAAAATGTTCTGGCATTGGAGGCCTAAAGAGCCTTGGTGTCTTTTCTATGAAAAGGAAGCAGATGGAAAACTGATTCGTCAATTTAATTCTACCCCAAATTTGCTTGCAGCATTCTGGGTGATGACTGACAGTTTGGCAAATCTTTCCTATCTATTTGCCACTATAAACATTTTCTCCCTCCAGGTTCACAATGCTTGAGGAATTTGATTTTTGCAAATTCTTATATGAAACTACCTTACTCTACGATCAGAGGAAAGAAATTCAGCTATTCATCAAATATTGCACTTCTACTTTGCAATACTTTTCTCAGCAGTTTAAATGTACTAAAATACACATTTATACAGGAAGGGAGGGAAGAAGAGAGAGGGAGAGAGGAGGGAGGGAGAGAGAAAGAGATTATATACCAGTGTGTGATAGTCAAATCCAGTGATGGGATTCAAAATGTTTTACTGCGGTTCTGTGGGCATGGCTTGGTGGGCGTGGTTTGGTGGGCATGACAAGGGAAGGATATTGCAAAATCCCCATTCTCTCCCCACTCCTGGGGGAAGAATACTGCAAAATCCCCATTCCCTCCCCACCCCACTAATCTGCTTTCCAGCTCCATTCTCCTGTGCAGGTCAACAAAAGAAAACCCTGCCAATCAGCTGGGACTCCGGAGGCAGAGAATAGATGGGGACGGGACCAATCAGAGGTGATATTTTCCAGTTCTTGGAACTACTCAAAATTTCTGCTACTGATTCTCCAGAACTGGTCAGAACCTGCTGAATACCACCTCTGGTCAAATCATAGAGTTAGCATTCAGATATATCAATTATGAACTAAATAAGCTTTGTAGGATCCAGTTTGGGTCGGTCACTCAGGTAAGAAGTTTAGTCTTCCAAACTTTTAGACTTGTGCTGGTGCTCATCCTCAGGGAACTTCTCTCTTGCAGAATGTGTGCTTTGAGCTATTTTATGTGAAGCATTTCTTTGGTGCCTGGTTGAGGGTGGCTTTTTAGTTGTTGATTGGGATGTTGATGGCCATCTATAAAGTCAATGGCTGTGGTTTCCTTGTGCTTCCAAGCCCTTGACTTGACAGGTTGGTGGCAAATCAACACTCCTGTTGACTGACATAGACACCAAGGTGTTCTTTGCAAAACTGGGGTGAGTATGGCTTGTGTGTGATTCATCCGGCCTGCAGGCTGCCAGTTTGATACCCCTGATCTCGGGGGTGAGAGGGAGAATATAGTAAATGTAAGACAAAGGAAAATGGTTTTTTTTTTTTTTTATGACAGCAGGGAAACACANGGTTTTTTTTTTTTTTTATGACAGCAGGGAAACACAAGTTAGTTTCCAACTACCTTTTGGATTTATTTTTAAGGGAAAGGATAGGTAGAAAATATAAGGGAATGAAAATAATATGATTCTGCCATGTCATGAACAGTGCTAAGTGATTGCTACTTTTAGGTTCCCTGAATAAAAATCTGTGAGGAAAAAAAAGACATACTTGTTCACTAAAGATGGTTTTGATGAAGCCACTGCTTGAGTAATTGGGTTACCATTCTGTTTTGCACAGATGAAATGTAGCAATGAGACACACATGCTAATTTGGAGAGCTTCAATTCCAAGGCTAGCATTATTTCATTGGTAATGAGAACAGAATGAAATTGCATACGTGTTCATCGAGATTTCATCTTCTAACCATGCTTTCACTTGCATGCAACCAGATTTAAATATATACAATGGATAGGAGGTTAAAAGAAAAAAATCACCCAGACATTTTTCATGCTAAATCTTCTATTTTGGGATTTTTCTTCTGTTCAGTTTTTTTCAAAAGGATATAGCATAAAAGGGAAATATAGCTGTCATTGCATGTGGGGATTTATATTATAATCAAACACTTAATACCATTTTGTGAGCCACTTTGGAATTGTGGTGAAGGCACCAGGCTATAAACCAAGAGATTGTGAGTTAGGTACTACTTAGGTACTATTTAGCTACTGGGTAACCTTAGGCTAATCACTCTTTCCAAGCCCTAAGAAACAGGCAATGGCAAATCACTTCCCCTAAAAAAAAATATTGCCAAGAAAACTTCAACGACTAGTTTAGTCAATCACTAGGAATCAAAAATTAATTTGAAGGCACAGAACAACCCATTACTGGAGAATTCATTGCGTAGAGTTGTACTGTTCAAAAGTATGAAAAACAAGACTTCCTAAACATTGATTGAACAACAAAGAGCTCTGAAGAATTCTCCAGTTCAGGATAATTTAGTCATCATTTCTTAGCAGTGCGGATAACATATTTCTTATAGATTAACTTCCTCTGTGCAAATTAGCCTAATGCTGGGAAGATTGAAGTTCATCCATAGAGACTCAACAGGGATCTTTGGATGTGTCATACTTCTTGTAAGCCATCCTGAACTTTCAGAAGAAAAGTAGACAATAAGATGGGAGAAAAAAAGTAAGAGCTGACATTTTGGGTATTTCTAAAACATCAGTAACAATAATCAAGAACTATGCTTACAAATCAATGGTGAAACTGAACTCTATTCTATTTAACATTTAATTAGGAATTCAATACCACTGTTACCGGAGCTGATGTTAGGGGAGTGTGATGTTTGACAATTTAGATTAATCATCTTTATTGCATTTTTCTTTTTTTCCTTATTTCAAATAAAAATAAATAACATAAAACAGCCTCCATAAATTGTACTCACTGGTGGGTAAAAGTGTTGGAAACTAAATTTGCCAGTTTGCTTCAATCTTTTCACTGAAGGTGGCAGAACAGAATTATTATACTGTACTCTGTTCATCCATAATTTCGCATTTCTACACTCTGGGAAACACAAGACAAATCTCAAGAGATTTCTCAGTGTAAAACAGTTTTAATTAGTAAATAATTCACATTCGGAGCAAATCCTTTGTACTTAACCATACTATCATGTTACAGGACTTTCTGATTTCTCAGTGATGGAGTTAAGATATTTCACCTCCCCAAAGAGTTTTGTTTTTCAACACACAAAGAAACATTAATGATATTGTGACTTGCAAGTGACATAGATAGGTTCCTCTTAGTTTGATGCTTCGCATGTGCCTCTTCCATCTTTTCCTTTAACCTGACACCATGATCTCCCCCACTAATATGTAAAGTCCTCCTCTCATTCTTCTCCCACTTCTTTAATAATAACATGGACACTGCTTCTATTAAATATAGACACACTGAAAAAATAGTCAATGCCCCATTGAGTATAGAATCAGAATACAGCTGGAAGGGACCTTGGAGGTCTTCTAGTCCAGTCCCCTGCTCAAGCAGGAGATCCGATACCATTTCAGACAAGTGATGCTCCAGGCTGTTCTTAAAAACCTCCAGTGATGAAGCATCCACAACATCAGACGGCAAGCTGTTGCACTGGTTAATTATCCTCACTGTCAGGAAGTGTCTCCTCAATTTTAGGTTTCTTCTCTCCTTGTTTAGTTTCCATCCATTATTTCTTGTCTTGCCTTCTGGAAAATAAATTGACGCCTCCCCCCTCTTTGGGGCAGCCTCTCAAATACTGGAATACTGCTGTCATGTCCTCCCCGCAGTACTTCATTTCTCTAGATTAGCCCAACCCAAATTCTGCAACTGTTCTTCATATGTTTTTGTCTCCAGGGTTTTAATAATTTCAGTTGCTCTTTTTTGGACTTTTTCCAAAGTCTCAACATATTTTCTGTAAATGTGGTGAGTAAAACTGGATGCAGTATTCCAGGTGTGGAATACTTTAAAAACTGGTAGCAATATACCTATTACTAATACTAATATAGCTGCTATCATTTATCCAAAAGCAGTTTCTGTTGATTTTCTTTCTTTAATAATATGTAGAGTGCTGTAATTGGAATCCATCTTGATGAGTCTTGATTTGGAGGTCAAAGATCTCGAGCCTAAAGGATCACTGAGGCTGAAACTGAACTAAGGCAGGATCCAGTCTGGTTTGGGACCAGAGTCTTCTAAGCTTTTGGCTTTGTTCTGGAGCCCATCCTCAGGGAACATCTGGTGAGAGAGAAGTTCACTGAAGATGAGCTCACACACAAGTCTGAAATCTCAGAAGACTAAATGTCTGGTCCCGGTAATCAACCCAGATTGGATTTTGAAACATTATCCTGCTTTCATTCATGAACCAAAGCAGTCTACTCTGGATCATTGTTTACTATATACTTCATATAGCCACAATGCATATTTGACATTTCAGTTTACTGGACAAGAATGAAACACTCCAGGCCACATATCTGCATATTCCTTTGTGAGGAAAACACAAAAATTCTTAGAGCAAATATTTGAGTTTCTGTGCATCTATTACTTAAAGAAATATTTTTGAAAGTTAAACAAGTGAAAACTGAACAGTATATAAAAGGAAAAACAGATGGAAGGAACACATACTTTTCCTTTTCTTTCTGCCTTACCATTTCATTACTGAAAATGTGTTAGAATTAGGAACCAGCAGCAAGAATTCTGTTTGATTTTAAATAAATCCATTTATCACAATAGTTGGACCAAAATCTCCATGGGATAAACAGGAAAAGCATCTGCAACTGGTAGGATACAACATCACACATGGTATGTTCTTTTTTTAAAAAAAATCTCCTTCCAGAAAAGTATATAAAAGATCTTCTCCAGTAAATGGGTTTCTTTGAGCCCTTTGAAGATGAGCAGCACAGCCCAACTCAGTTGCAGTGCTTCTCTTCATTGAGGTATTCCAGCAGTTCTTTTCAACTGAAATATTCAATACAAAGAGACATGCCAGTAAAATTCTGCAGAGGGCAGAGGGAATTGATTTTAGAGTCCTATTAAGCATCTAAAGGATGAGGAGTGTTGGGATTAGCAAAAGTAATGTTAGTTCTCTTAGTTGGCTTCCCAGAAAATTGTTAGGTTTCTTTGCTTCCTGATCATTCTTTGATTGTTACTTCAGGATCTCCGCTATGAAAAATCTGATATAATTAAACCTCCAATATGTATCACAGATGTGCAAATGGCAAAATCTACAAATTCTCATTGGTTCTACAGAATTAAAAAGGCTGTGTACCATTTCTCCGTTCATCTGCAATTATTTTTTTTCTTAAAAAGTGTTTGAACAACAATTTATCCAAGCTCCCCTTGCATTTATCTTAAGTATCTGATTTTAATTACATTAATTTACTCCGAAGGAAGTAGTTTGGCTGTTAGATTAGTCTCTCTCTCTCTTTATCTCTCTCTTTTTCTGTGTTTTTGAGAGAGAGAGAAAAAGAGAGGGAGGGAGGGAGGGAGGGAGGGGGAGAGAGAGAGAGAGAGAGAGAGAGAGAGAGAGAGAGAGAGAGAGAGAGAGAGAGAGAGAATTTCTCTATGCAAATATGTGTTTGTCTGCATACTATGAATGACTTTTGGATATTTTAGGCTTCATATCTGTGCTAAGGAAAGCTAATTTACTTAATCACCCAAAATTGGACAGACTATTGAGCTAATTGGACCTTTCCTTTTGGGACAACAGCAGAGATGATCAAGACTTTGAACTGTGTTTAACAGTGTCAAAACATATAGGCTGATCCTAATATTACATGAGCAATTGCTCTATAAAATTTTGGTGCAAAATGTTTGAAAGCTGCTAGATGAAACAAAGAGAATATTCTCTACAGACATATCTATTGAACTTTGTGTTGTTGGGCTTTGCAGACACTGCTTTTTTTTTAATACTCCACCAATAAAGATTACAATTTGCTAAAGGCTCAGATGCTAATTAGCATTTTTGTGCAATAAAATATTTTTAATTAAGGTAAGTATTTTATTAGTCATAATATTTAGCTATAATTGAATTAGAGCTGTGAAAATATCTACAAACCCATCCCATCCTGGACATAAACTGTTTCAACTTCTTCCCTCAAGATGACATTATAGAGCATTGCACACCAAAACAACAAGACACAAGGAAGTTTCCCTCTCTCCATTCCATTTCTCTGCTAAAGAACAAATTCCCACAGCACTATCATACTACCTAGTATGCTGTATTACTATTATTTTTCTCATCTTTCCTATTATCTATTTCCTTATCTTCTTATGATTATAACTTTGTGGCTTGCATCTTATGATTTATATTGATTTATTTAGTATCCTGGTATAATTTATGTTGATTGCTTATTTAATATCCTATGGCATTGTTGTTTGCATGTACACTGAGAGATTATGCACCAGAGACAAATTTCTTGTGTGTCCAATCATGCTTGTCCAATAAAGAATTCTATTCTATTCTATTCTATTCTATTCTGTTCTGTTCTGTTCTGTTCTGTTCAGTTCTGTTCTGTTCTCCACTCCACTCCACTCCATTCCATTCCATTCTATTCTATATTCTATTCTTTTCTAATGCTATTGCAGACTTAGCATAACATTTCTGTGCCCCTAGAAACCCAAAGATTCATATTTAATTCACTTTATTGTGATGATCTGGAACTGAGCCTGCATTACTTCTGAAGTATGCTTGTATCCTTTTGCCACATGCTAGATTTTCAAAATGTTTGTATTCAAAATCTTCCCAGTTTTAACTCCAGCCAACAGCCCATATAGAAAAAAGAAATCATTTTTGTTATCCATAGGTTGTGCAATCACTTTTCAGAATTAGTTGCCTGTTTGTCTTACAAGCCATTTAACTATGAGCTCTTCCATGATGCTGAATTCTGCACTCTGTGTGAAATTCCACAGCATGTAATAGCCTTGGCTACAGAACAGTTGTAATCTGCTACCGTCAGGGCTTAGATAGTGGCTTCCTGATGAGGAGAATGTTCTTTGTTTTCTGATTCTTCCCCTTCTTCAGATTCTTAATTTGTTTTGCCAACATGTCCGCTTTTTTCTTTTTGGCACACCTGCCTTCTTCCTTCAAGTGTGTTAGTCCTTCTCCGAGAATCAGTCAGAGTAGCTTGCAACCCAATGCCTGATTACAAAGTTAGCGGAGCTTGAGTGCAATTACCGCAGCTCCACAGCCCTTACACATGAAAGCAAGTGTTAATTGTTTCCCTTTTTTTAAAAAAAAATCCTTATAATAGGATAAAAACCAAAGACATGATTTATTTTAGTTAAAAACAGCAGAAAATGAAGACATTAATTTCTGATTAAAGACAGCAACATGGAATTATGGGCAATTGCAAGGAAGCACACTAAAGAGGTTTGTGTGATGCCAGGAAAACTTGCCATTATTGTATCATGCTGAAGAAGTTAGAGCAGAAGTATGGCTTAGCATAAATACTTCTTTCAATTGTTCTTGCTGCTGGCAAGGAGGGGTACTGACATGCTTCCCTTCTGGAGGGCAAGATAGCAATAGAAAATAGCACTTAGATTTCAATACCACTTTATAGTGCTTTACAGCCCTCTCTAAGCAGTTTACAGAGTCAGCATATTGCCCTCAACAATCTGGCTCCTCATTTTACTCACCTTGGAAGGATGGAAACCTTGAGTCTGGTAAGATTCAAACTGCCAAATTGAAGTAGCCTGCAGTATTGCCTTCTAACCACTGTGCACCATGGAATGAAGGAAGGGAGAGAAGGAGGGAGGAAGAAAGAAAGGAAAGAAAGAAAGAAAGAAAGAAAGAAAGAAAGAAAGAAAGAAAGAAAGAAAGAAGAGCAATAGCAATAGCCCTTAGACTTATATACCACTTCACAGTGCTTTTACGGCCCTCTCTAAGTGGTTTACAGGATCTGCCTCTTGCCCCCCACCCCAACAATCTATGTCCTCATTTTATCCGCCTCAGAAGGATGGAAGGCTGAGTCAATCTTGAGACTGCTGAGATTTGAATTGCCAAATTGCAGGCAGCTGTCAGTCAGCAGAAGTAGCCTGCAGCATTGTACTCTAACCACTGTGCCACCACAGCTCTTATAAGATATTAATAGGTTTGGATTTTGGTTTTTTTTGGCATGCTCTGTGATATTCACTGTATTTATTTTTTTAAATTTTATTTTAAGAAGGTTCAAAACTTAGCCCACCTTCTTTGATTGCTTGTTTTAAAGGCTTTATAAAGAACAAACACTTTTACACATAAGTGATGAGAGCAAGTGACACGGTATGAGAAAAGAGAATCACACAGGCTATGCCTTTTCACCCATTAGTTCTGCCTCACATGGACAGAGATCTCAGTGTGAGAAGAGGTGTGTGTGTGTGTTGACTTCTACCCTTTAGCACTGACTATGTAGAATAACAGAAATATCAGGCAAGGAATATGCTTCAGACTATACTTGTAGGGTAGCAGTGAAGGCTTTATAATGATGTGTCTTTACTTTGGAGATCAGAGTCATGAAAGCCATGGAATTCTCTGAAACTCTCTATGGAACCAAAAGTTGACTATGAAGAAACAGGACAGAAATGTCCTGTTAATTCTTTTCAACTCTGGTATTGGAGAAGGTTTCTGAGAATACCATGGCAAATCAAGAAAACAAAGGGATCATCAAACAAATCAATCCATACTCCTTACTCAAGCCATCAATGAGCAGACTTAAATTATCCCCATTTAGACACATTATGTGAAGATCTAGATCTCTTGAGAAATCCATAAAGCTAGAAAGGTGGAAAGAAAAAAAATAAGAAGAAAATGTCCAACAGCAAGATGGATGGATTTGATTACCATGGTGGTATGGCACTGGAAGATCAGTCTGTAGAACATGTATGTCGTTGGTTGCTAAAAGTCATTACTGATTTAATGACTAAGAAAAAAGATGACATATTGAGAGATGTATAGTTTTATGAAAATATTTAGATTTTTGTTTCTTCATCCTTAAATGAAGAGTAGTGGTCACAATTCTAAATAGTTAAGAGTTTTTGTTGTTGTTCAGTTGTTAAATTGTGTCTGACTCTGAGCAATCCTCTGGACCACAGAATGCCAGCACTTCTGCCCTCCACTATCTGAGTTTGCTCAAATTTATGTTCATCATATCAATGACACTATCTAACCATTTCATCCTTCTGTCCCCTTCTCCTTTTGCCTTCAATCTTTCCCAACATCAGGGTCTTTTCCAAAGAGTACGGACTTAAAGACCATATATTTCTGCACATTTCAATGCTTATTCTTCTTGTGGAATTATTTGAGTCATTTCTGACTCAAACAATTAAACTTGAAAATGCAGAAGTTTACTCATTCTTTTCAACAAGACCTGGTAAAAACACTGAATAGGTCATCTTGGTGACTTGATATAAACAATCAACTTTTGGGCACAGTCCCTAAAATGGGATGCATAACTGCAAAATTTTACCACTTAATCATGGGGATCCTTTAAAATGTTAATTAGGGCCAGAATGAATCACATAATAGGATTATGATTAGAATACAAAAACCTGTGTTTATTTATTCATTTTTCTTGCTCTCTCTGTACTTGTTTGTTCAAAGTTGGTGAGGCCAAGCTGTTTGTTTGGCTAAATTCATATTTTGTACTTCAGTCCCTAAAAGTGTCATCATGTTCAGGATGGGGTTTAAGAATTGTTTCTTAAAGCCCCTGTCACACTGC
>BHFT01041832.1:6666-18684 GCA_004320025.1 Laticauda laticaudata | reverse complement strand
GCTCATCAGTCTGGAACCCATGTCATGTATGTGACATTAACACAATTGAAAAAGTCCAGAAATATTTCACAAGAAGATTTCTCCGTTCCTCTACTCGTTGTAGAATACCTTATGCCACCAGATTTGAAACTCTAGACCTAGAAAACCAAGAACTATGCCGCCTCCGGTCCAATCTAAATATAGTATATAAAATCATCCATTGCAATGTCCTACCTGCAAATGAATATTTCAGCTTCAACCATAACAATACAAGAGCACACAATAGAGACAAACTCAAGGAAACTGTACCAAACTTCACTGCAGAAAATACGACTTCAGCAACAGAATGGTCAATGTTTGGAATACTCGATCTGTGGTTTCTTCCCCAAGCCCTAAAAACCCTAGACTGTCTACCATTGACCTCACCCCTTTCCAAAGAGGCCTGTAGGGGGTGTGCATAAGCACACCAATGTGCCTACCATCCCTGTCCTATTGTTTCTTTTTATTTTTCTTGCAAGTATCAATCTCATGTATTCAAAACTATATTTATTCTTCTACCTGTATCTTGTAAGAGATTGACAAATCAAATAAATACTAAATACTAAATGTTGGAAGGAACCTTGTAGGTCATCTAGTTTAATCCCAAATTCAAGATGTTGTTATCCAAGGTTTTGTTTTCCTTATTCTGAGTTTATGCTTTTTTTCCTTTTCTTAATCCATATCTGTATCACACAGTCTACTGCAATGAGATTTGAGAATAAAATTTACATCTCCCAGGCAGGAGGAAGCCAAGAAGCTTCATTTCCCTTTTCTAATTTCCCTTTCTTTCTGCTTCCTGGTACATTTCTCGCCCCTAAATCAGAGAGGGTAACTGTTGACTCTTGAAAGGACACGAAAAATAAATTGCCAGCAGGATTGCAAAGCCAAGACATTTTTTTGAAATAACCATCTGCAAGGGAAATCTATAAAGATTTTTTTTTTTTGGAGCTTGTTTGAATTAAATTGCAAATCCATGACGAGACATTTGCAGACTCTGAGCTTGTCAATCATCTTTCTTCCATAGTTCGAAGCCACTTAAATAGAGTCCTCCCTTTATATTTTATCCCTACAATAAGAAGAACCCACTTGGGAGGGTTAGGCTGACAGAAACCAACTGGTCCAGAGTAATCCATGGAGCTTCTCTGGCTGAAAATAAATCTCACCTGTCATCGTTCAACATTTTAACTAGGCATCACTCTGGTTCTCAAGAAGCATTTGGAGGTGCCCCAGTGTTGTTGTTTTTTCTTTTTAACCAACAACAAGAAATCTTTCTGAGCAAAGTCTAGCCAATGTCTCCTGTTACCAGGGATGGGCTGCTACCGAATCACCCCAGTTCAGGCAAACTGATACCGAACTAGTAGCTAATTTTATGGCTAGTTCGGTGAATCAGCAAATCCCAGCCCTGACTGCAGAAAAAGCAGAAGCAGCAGAGACCCTGGGAAAATCCCCAAAAAAGTCTGCAGGAAAATTCCCCACCCCATTTTCCTACTGATCGATCATTCTTTATTTGGGATCGCAGGATACCATCTCCAGCTCTGTTCTCAGGGGAAGAGAGAGACTTTTGGCTTCATGTAAGGAAAGCAGCAGAAGCAGCAAAAGTCTTTCTTTCTCTCCCCCAAACTCTGACAGAAATGAGTCTTTGATGGTGCAGCCTCTTGGAGCATGAGGCCTTGCAGAGTCCCAAAGACTCCTTTCTAGCGGAGTTTGGGGGAGAGAAAGAAAGACTTTTGCTGCTTTCCTTGCATGCAGCCAAAAGCAGAAGAAGAAAGAAATGGAAAGAAGCAGTCGGGTGGCTAGGCGAGGGGCGTAGGGTGAGTGGGGCAAGTTCCTCCCCTCTGCCCTTTCCTCCCTCCCCTCACTTCCTCATCTTGTTTGCAATGCAAGTGACACAAACCTTGTGTTCCCGCGGGCCATGTGGGCAGCGCAGCCCTGTATTCCCACGTTGCCTGGATTAATTGCTTTGGGGGTGACATTTCTCTGCGGACCACCAAAATTTTCTCACGGACCACTGGTTGGTAACCACTGGACTAGGCCATGCCCACTATGGCTATGCCCACCCAGCAACCGGGCAGAGAACTGGCTGCTAAAATTTTTGAAGCCCAACCCTGCCTGTTACCAACCACTTCCCTGTCTTTGCATTTGTGTAACGGCGTCTTACCTCCAACATCAACTGAGTGAACTCTTCGTTGCTAAGGAATGAGGGTTTCCAGTCCTGTCTAATCTCACAGGCTTCGGTCTGAGCTGAGATTTCTAAAAAAGAAAAGCAGTTGGATTAAGAAAAAAACCCAATGCGGAATTAAGGATGGAATATGGAGGGAAAAACTGATTTTTTTTTCTCCCCTCAGGAAATGATCTTCCTCTAAGAAACCACCCTAATTTTATCTTACTACTGTAACTGAGAAAACAGAAAACAAAAACTCGAATGAGACTAAGTTTAGTCAAAAGAGGCATCAATAGAGTTATAAAGTTATGTGTAGTGTAAAAGAAGAAATAAACTTAGAGTTTTCCCTCTTCACTCATAGAAAAAGCTACAAAAATACGTAGAACTAAGGAGAAATTTCCAGACAGTGAGAACAATTATTCAGTGGAACAATTTTCCTCCAGAAGTTGTAAATGCTCCAACACTGGAAGTTTTTAAAAAGATGTTGGACAACCATTTGTCTGAAGTGGTGTAGGGTTTCCTGACTAAGCAGGGGGTTAGACTAGAAGACCTCCAAGGTCCCTTCCAACTCTGTTACTCTATTCTAAGGAGAGAAGCAACCCAGAACTAAGGACAAATTCCTTGACAGAACAATTAACCAGTGGAACAACTTGCCACCAGAAGTTGTGAATGCTCCAACAGTGTAGGTTTTAAAGAAGAGACTGGGACAACTATTTGTCAGAAACAGTAGAGTGTTTCCAGCCTGAGCAGAGGGTTAGACTAGAAGACCTCCAAGGTCTCCTCCAACACTGTTATTCTTCTTGGAAAACATGCACACTGTCAACCCCCAGAGTTAGAAGGTACTTGCTTTTGTTTACTTGGGAAAAGCAAAGAAAGAAGGGACATCCCTCACCTTTCCAAGGTCAGGATCCACTCTTAAAAAAATATTTTTTTAAAAAATGAAACAGACTGTACCACAGTAATAAGAGGAGCGGAGGTCAACCTTGTGGTCCACGTACCTTTTTGCTTCTGTAAAAAATCGATAGTCCTCTGTAAGATGGTGGACTTGTCCATCTTGAGAGGGTGTCCATGTCCTTGGAGCATAGTGCACAGTTCCTTAATGAGGACATTGAACTGATCTCTTCTTTTCTTCTCTGATTTGTTGCGTGACGCCCTGGTCAAAGATAGCACAAAGTTGCCTTTGAAAACTTTATTCCTCTTGCATGGGCAAATCTACAAGGGCAAGGATGTCCTTCACGAGGTACGTTTAAAAATGTTGGGATGGGGCAAGACAAACAGGGGGTGGGTTTCAAAAAATTTTCCCACAGGCTCGGAGAACGTGCTTCGCCAGAAGTGGTATTTGCCAGTTCTCAGAACCAGTCAAAATTTCTGCTACCAGCACGCCAGAACCAGTCCAAATTGGCTGAATACCATCTCTGATGACAAATGCAACCAAGGTTCCACCTGGTTTTATGTACACCACAGATCGAAAGAAGTAAAATATTGTACCTCTTTGCCCTGTCCTTCTCATCTTCATCCATCAGCTCGTTTACACGATACAGAGTTCTGCAATGAAAATACACAACAGTCAACTTTTCTGTTGGCATAACAAGCACTACTTGGTGCTACAACATGGCACGGTTTGTGATAGCTGATAACCTGGTGTTGCCCGGGTATTTATTTATCCCAATCCTGTATTAGACAGGAAAATCCTATAGTCGGGACTTACTCTGTTGTACTGTCTGTGAAGCTCTAGAAGGAGTAGCTCCATGTCTCTTATTCTTTAGTTGGGCCTCACACTGTTGTACTGTCTCTAAAGTTCTAGATATAGTAGCTCTTTGGAGCAGTGTCACAGGTCAGAGGGAGCCCCCTTGTGAAGTACTGTGAAGCCATTGCCATGGCAAGTATATTGTGCTGTACGGTAGAAGCCATTTTAAGGCAGTACGATAGAAGCCATTTGAAGGCACAACAGGCTGTATCTTAAGAACACACACCCTGAGTGTGTGTTTTACCCCCATAGTATTTGTTTCCAGAGGATACATCATCTGTGTACCAAGTTTGGTTGAAATTGCTTGAGGCATTCCAGAATTATCCTGGAACATACACACATACACATCCGTTTTTATAGAAAAAAAGAGAAGAGATGATATACAGATAAATAAATAAACATCATAAATGAATGGTTGGATACTGAGGTTGTATTTCTTCCCTGGTTCATTTAGTTGTGTCATATGTGACACCTAAAGGTTACCACCAAATATTATATTTAAAAATTCTATAAAGTTGCATCAGTTATCCAGTTCTCTGCACAGCAGTGAGGCTGTTTTCTCATGTTTCTAAAAGATGGTAAAGAATAAGAGTGAGAATCCTTCAACACTGGAGTTGGGTAGCTAATCACTTTAAATAAATAAGTAAACAACAGTGATAATATGCAAGATGATATTGCAGATGATTAACTTTTAAACCCAGAAAGTTTATCTTTTTTAAAAAAGACCACAGGAGAAGAGAAAGCACAGAGAATGGCACAAATCTCCTATCCAACCTTAGATTTTTTGGAAGAGCACCAATAAAGGAAATATTTATAGCTCAGGGTTGACTTGAGGGGTCCTTGTTGTTTTCTGAGCTTGGTGGTTTTCTTGCAGATGTTTCATTACCCAACTAGGTAACATCATCAGTGCTAGAAGGTAGTACAGTTTGCAGAATGGAGAATGAGAAAAAGAGGAGGAGGAGGAAAAGGAGGAGGAGGAGGAGGAGAAGGAGAAAGAGAAGGAGAAGGAAACTGACCATGGGGTCCCTGATGCTCTCTGAGCTTGGTTGTTTTCCTGCAGACATTTCATTACTTGGAGAACATGAATGATGACACCCAGCCTGTGAATATGCTCAATTGGAGAATCTGATTTATGACACACCCAGGGTGGGAGGGTTTTTGAAGTTTGGCTCGAGAATCATGATTTAATTAGAGTGATTGCTAGAATCCTGACATAGAGATCTAAAGAAGAAATCCAAAGATCTGAAGAAGATCTTTAGCTCTAAAGATCTAAAGAAGAAATTATTTCACAAGTGTTTGATTGGCATGAGGCTTACCAATCCAGATGAAAGACATGGCAACACACCGCAGCAAACCACCACAGATGATCCAAGTAAAATCTAGGTCTACATTCTTGGAAAGAAAGTAGACTAGGATTCCTACGTCAACTACAAAGAAGGCTGCCTTTGGGGAAGAAGGAGAAAACTCCACCAGACCAAGGTACAAAATGTATCTTGGAACCTCATCCTCCATCAATCAGAAACCAGGCGCTCAACAGCATTTTTGCCAATGAATCCAGGACCACACCCGGTGCCCTAAGGGCATTTTTACATGGGTACATGGGTGCAGCCAAATATTTTTAGATGCGCAGCAACCACCACCTCCAATACGTAAGAGAAATCTCCTGCGTGGTGTGTTACACCCACATTGCCTTCTTTAATCACTTTCGTGTACAACCTGCAAGCCAGATGTCTTCCCAGGAGGGAACTTTCGAATAAGAAAAACCAGCCAAATGGCAGCCAAACGTTGCTTGCAGAATAAACCTGCTTAGACTCCCAGCCAGCCAACAATTTCAACAGGGCTTCCATGTTTTTCCTCCGAAATTTGCTCGTTTTCATCCAACAAGCAACCGATATTTTTGAACCCACCAAACAGGCTCCGTCTTTACTGCATACATCCACAGCATATATTAAAGCAGATCGGTCCATACAGATCCAAAATTAGAGGTGATATTCAGCCGGTTCTGACCAGTTCTGGAGAACCGGTAGCAGAAATTTTGAGTAGTTCGGAGAACTAGCAAATCCCATCTCTGACTGGCTCCGCCAACCCATCTATTCTCCGCCTCCCATTGAGTCCCAGCTGATCGGCTGGATCTCCTTTGGTTGCCCTGCACAGGAGAGCGGAGCTGGAAAGCAGGTTAGTGGGGTGGGGAGGGAATTCGATTTTGTAGTAACCTTCCCCTGCCATGCCCACCAAGCCACACCCACAGAACTGGTAGTAAAAAAAGTTGAATCCCACCATGGGGATGAAATCCTTGACTTACAACCACAAGGGAGCCCAAAATTTATGTTGCTAACGGGGCAGTTTTTTAAAGGGAGCTTTGCCCTGTTTTACAACCTTTCTTTGCCATTGTTGGTTAAGTGAACCGCCACAGCTGATACATTAGTAACGCTGTTGGGAAGTGCTTCTGGTTTTCCCATTGACTTTGCTTAACAAAAGGATCCTGAGACAATCATCATAACTACGGATCGTTTGCCAAACATGCAAATTTTGATTGTGTGACTGCCGGGATGCAGCAACAGTTGTTTAGTGTGAAAAATGGACATAATTCACTTTTTTTTTCCAGTAACATCCTAACTTCAAAAAGTCACTAAATGAACTGCTGTAAGGTGAGAACTACCTGTATTTTAAATGGCTTAAAGTGTTGTGCGAATTTAGGGTCCGTATGCTTGTACTACATTGCTACAGATTGACTGAATGACTAATTCATTCATTATATACTATAAAATCAGGATCAACTCTTCGCATCCAGATTGATAGATTTTCACCAAGATCATCTGTACCCAACTGAGTGATTCAGAATCACCAAAAGAGAGCAAAAAAATCAGATTATGGAAATTATCTGTTTTATCCTGCAGATTCATTAGTCCAGGTTGGCAGGGGGCAGTAAGGATATTTTATTGCCACCATGAAAATAAAGCAAGAAATGATCCTGAAAAACAAGAAGTTTGAGAAAAGGTTTCAAACTTTTTCGTCTTTTGTGTGTGTGTGTGTGTGTGTGTGTGTGTATGTACATATTCAGCTCAATCACCAAATACCCATCGACTGCCATGTTTATATACCTTGGCAATTTTAAAATGGGTGGACTTCAACTCCCAGAATTCCCCAGCCAAGGAAATTCTGGGAATCGAAGTCCGCTGATCGTGAAGTTGCCGACGTTGAGAAATACCCCAATTTATAGGAATAGAAGAAACATATTAAATACAAACATCTAAATATATTTCACAAACGGATTATCGACCTGCTTATCATCCTTATAATTGCAGGTTATATTCACAGTTGTTACAAAAGCATTATTAGCGCTTGCTGAGAAATTCTGGGAGTTGGAGCGCATACACACACTTTTAAGGTGCCGAGGTTGAGCAAAAAATGATGTATCTTTTATTTGTTTACTTTGGTTTATTTATTTAATCCCAGCTTTATTGTTTTTATAAATAACTCCGGTGGGTGAACAAATCCAACACACTTTCCTCCTGCTATTTTCCACAGAACAACCACCCTGTGAGGTGGTTTGGGCTGAGAGAGAGAGAGAGAGATCTAAAATCACCCAGCTAGCTTTCAGGGCTAAGGCAGGACTAGAACTCCCAGTCTCCTGGTAATTGGCTCAAAGTCACCCAGTTGGCTTTCATGCCCAAGGCAGAACTAGAACTCACCATCTCCTGGTGATAGACCCAAAATCCCCTCAGCTGGTTTTCATGCTTAAGGCAGAACTAGAATTCACAATCTCCCATTTCCTAGACTGGTACCTTAATCATCAGACCAAGCTGGTTCTTATAGAATATTAGGAAGAAAAAAAATGAGGTTTAATGTTATTAACATGATGTGGGCTTTTATAAAAAAAAACTTGGAATTTCTCCTTGGAGTACAGCCTGAAAATCATTCAATGGTAGCATGTAAAATCCCGGACTGGAAATATGTCTTGCCTGTCTGCCTTTGAAATGGTTCATTAGCAGTGTAATGACAGGAGCAAAAACTATCATTCCACAACAATTATTGTGTAAAACTATTATTCTACCCAAATGAAGGCAAATTGCATGATTCTAAGTGGTTATGATTTAATTTGTTGTTGAAAAACCAAGAGGCAATTATGCACTCGTGTTAAAACACAACAATAATGGAAGCGTAATTCGTCTCCATGCAAAGTCATTGGCCAAGTATGGGAGGAACAAGGCCATCTATACTGTCACACCCTCCAGGCATGCCACTCCAGCCACTTGTGGGTTTGAGACAGGAAGGAGGAAAAAATAGGCCCTTTGTGTTAAGAAGAACTTGCTGGGCAGCCACACCGCTAGTGTCTTTTTTTCTTATTTTTTTTTAATATTTTAGATTAATAGGGAGAAGTTAACAGTTGCCCTGGTAATTGGCCCAAAGCTACCCAACCAGGTGGGACTAGAACTCACCATCTCCTGGTGATTGGCCCAGAGTCATCCAGCCAGCTTACCTGCCTAAGGTAGGACTAGAACTCTCTCTGCCCCACCCCGTTTCTCTCTCTCTCTCCAGGATGTCTGAAAAGTCTTAGGTCAATTTTCGAAGCCAATTTGATTGCACATCATCCATCCATCCATCTATTCTCTACAAACCGCCTTCCATTCTGGTTATGCCCTGGCAATCCATTAAAGAAAAAAATAATGCCAGACTAATTGAGGAAGGCAGGTATCAAAATATGAGTTGCCCTGCCTGGGTGTGGCCCAAGATTTATTTTTCCAGCCTCAAGTTGTTGCTGACACAAAACCAGACAGAGTTCAGAAAGGGAGAAATGGGGAGTTTTTCTCGCCAGCCGAGTGATCTATGGCTGGGAGTGACAGTAATAATAACTTCCAGAACTAGCCTGATAGATGGGAATTGGGCAAAACTCAGAAACCAACTTAATCCTGGAGATTTAAGTTTTGAAATAGAGGGAGGTGATTGTCCCAGCATGTCCTCTGTGCTAACTGAACATACCCGTATTCCAACAAAAAGTATTATTATTATTTATAAAAGTATGTGATTTATACTTTTTGTATGTATATTCTTGCTAGAAACCAGGAGACTGTGAGTTCTAGTCCCACTTCAGGCATCAATGCCAATTGGGTGACTTTGGGCCAATCACCAGGCAACTGTGAGTTCTAGTCCCACCTTAGGCATGAATGCCAGTTGAGTGGCTTTGGGTCAATCACCAGGAGGCAGAGAGTTCTAGTCCTACCTGAGGCACGAAAGTCGTTTGAGTATGCCCATGATTACCTGTTCCCTACGACACAAATGCCAAATTCTTCTATTATACTTGCAAATCGTGCGTCAGAGATTCCAAATTCCTGGATGGCAGGTAAAGTAATCTGATCGACATCACGCTTGCGTGAAAGCAAGTGGCAAGTCAAAACAGGTCACCAAACCAGGTGGCTAACGATCCTTCTGAAGTTGTAGGGGAGCTAATCGGTGCCCAAGTGCCCACCTCACAGCTGGAGAAACCCTGGTAAGAAATCAGGGTTTCGGCTTCCAACGTTAGGAATCGAAATAAATCATATCTGCCGCCACACCTGTCTGGAAGCTCTCTGGCATTCGCTTGGCCTCCAAGCCTGCAAGCCAGCAAGCTGCTTCCCAGATCAGAGTCACGTGACCTGGGCTGGCCTGGGTTGACCTGTTGAAGCTCTCAGCAAGGTTGCACGAGGTTGTAAATTGGCTAGTAAGGCAGAAGCAAAGCTCGGGGCTGTAAGTTAAAAGACTGGAAAGTCAAGAAAGGAGAGGAGAGGTTGGTCACGGCAAACGGCTGTTGAGTTCTTGCCCCGGGGAATGCAAGAGTCCGTGAGGAACTGAGGTCAACCTTTACTCACTGTCCACCTCACAACTGCAACGGTCGGGAGGAAGATTGGACAGGGAGGAGAGAGGGACTTTCTTTCTCTCTCTCTCCCTTTCTCTCTCTCTTTCTCACTCTCTTTCTCTCCCTCTCTTTCTTTCTCTTCCCCCCTCTCTCTCCCTCCCTCCCTCCCTCTCTCTCTTTCTTTCTCTTTCTCACTCTCTCTCTTTCTCTCCCTCTCTCCCCCTCTTTCTCTTTCTTTCTCTCTTTCTCTCTCCCTGCCTCCCTCTCTCTCTTTCTCTCTCTCCCTTTCTCTCTCTTTCTTTCTTTCTCTCTCTTTCTCTCCCTCTCTCTCCCCCTTCTCTCTTTCTTTCTCTCTCTCCCTCCCTCTCTCTTTCTCTCTCTCTCTTTCTCTCTCTCTTTTCTTCTCTTTCTCTCTTTCTCTTTCTTTTTCTCTCTCTCTTTCTCTCCCCCTCCCTCTCCCCCTCCCTCCCTCCCTCCCCTTTCTCTTAAAACCAAGTTCCCGAACTGATTTGGCTCCATCTTCTCTTTTAACCTTAAAGTCATCATGACAACAACCCATTGTTATGTTGTTGTTCTACTCATAGGAGAAGCTTTTTCATTCTGAATGTGTGGTTAGCTTGGAGGATACATCTTGGGAAATATGTATATATCATCTCAGTAGCCTTAATGCCTGGACATTAATCCCAATTAGATTCATCCTGGAAATAAGTAAGGATTTTCTGACAGGGAGAACCATCCACCAATGGAACAGAAGTTGCCTTCAGAAGTTGTGGGAGCTTCATCACTGGAAGCTTTCAAGAAGAGACCTGGACTGTCATTTTAATAGAATATGTTAATATTGTCAGAGTTACATATCTCTTAATCCAGTTAGTGGGACGATCTGGCACGTTTTGTGGTAAAAGAATAATAGAGTAACAGAATTGGAAGGAGGAGGAGGACTGTGAGGTCCTTGCTGCTCTCTGAGCTTGGTGATTTCTTGGAGATGTTTCATGACCCAACTAGGTAACATCATCAATGCTATGGGGGCATATGGAGAGGAGGTGGAGGTGGTAGAAGAGGAGAGGAGGAGGAAGAGGAGGAGGATAGTGGGGTCCGTGGTGCTCTCTGAGCTTGGTGGTTTTCTTGCAGATGTTTCATCACCCAACTTGGTAACATCACCAGTGTTAGAAGAGAATTGGGCTTTGTGAAATGGATGAGAAGAGAAGAAGAGAGGAAATTAGAATTAGAGTTAGAATAATAGAGTTGGAAGGGACCTTGGAGGTCTTCTAGTACACCCCCCTGCTAAGGCAGGAAACCCTACACCACTTCAGACCAATGGCTGTCTAATCTCTTCTTAAAACCTTCCAATGTTGGAGCATTCACAACTTCTGGAGGCAAGGAGTTCCACTGATTCATTGTCCTCACGGTCAGGAAATTTCTCCTTAGTTCTAGGTTGAATCTCTCCTTGTTCAATTTCCACCCATTGATTCTTATCCTGCCTTCAGGTGCTTTGGAGAGTAGATTGGCCCCTCTGAGAAGGAGGAGGGCTGTGGGGTCCTTGGTGCTCTCTGTGCTTGGTGGTTTTCTTGCAGACGTTTCATCACCCAACTAGGTAACATTATCAGTGCTAGAAGAGAGTGGGATTTATACACTAATGGCCAGGGAAAGCATCACCATCCAAAATCCAAACTCAAGACCTGTCCTTTCCTCCAATTGGGAACACAACAAGCACATTTCGTTCATTCTGCTTAGTGCTATTTTTATTCTGCCCTGACTAATCTGATCAAGCGCGGACGTAGCTTATGATTAAAATCTCAATGTGCTTTTTCCCCCCTCCAGCCCAGATATTTCAGGCTGCTTGTTTTGAGGTGTAATTGACAAGCGCCAATGGCTTGTATTATTATAATAGAGCTTATCAGCTGGAATTATTTCGTTCAAAATCTATATCTCTTCAAGTGGTCTGTCAATATTCCATCTGGAAAATGAAAACAAGGAAAGGAAAAAAAAAAAAGGATGATTTTCCAACTAGTTAAATGTAGCACACAAGAAATGACCACGTCAAGGATGAGGGTAGCAAATATATTATATAGGCATGCTTTGTAACAAAACGTCTGCAGCCTCAACTGATTTTCTTGAATGTGACAGAGAAAATAAAATAAAAGTATTTTGTTAATCTGGAAGGGATGAATGTTGTTGAGTTCCTTGCTAATTGTAATTTCCTCTACAGAAAGGAGCCAGACTAAAACCATAGACACATTGTGGTCTCCCCCCCCCCCCCCC
>BHFT01041830.1:0-16122 GCA_004320025.1 Laticauda laticaudata | reverse complement strand
ACAGAACTACAATGACGTGGGATAATACCCGAAGGAAGCTAAACAGCACAAATATATATATATATATATGTATGTCATATGTAATCATATATATGATTATTTGTTTTTATACACACAGTATTCATTAAACTTGACATTGACTCATATCCAATTACCATTTGTGCTCTGTAATTTCAATGCCCCATTTCACTCCACTCTCCCTCAACCATTACCTTCTAGTTCAAAACAGGTCCTACTCCAACTATTTCAGTGAGGCCAGGATTTACTACTGAGACAGCTTTGGTCATGCTTGTTGATTGAGCGTATGGTTGAGCCAAGATGGAGATCATGTGTTCCCTGATCTCTTAGCAGCTTTCAATATCACTGACCATAGTATCCTGAGATAACTTCATGGGTTAGGGATTGGTGGAACAATTTTAGAGGGGTTATCTTCCCTTCTCTAAGTGCAGACTTATTCCATTTTTGAACATGGAAGAGGTAATACTGCCTCTCGATATTTGGTGTGCAATCTAGGAATCTTCCTGGACTTGCAGTTCCTGCTGCGACCAGAAGGGTGTTTGCACTTCTGGTGTTCAGGTTTTGCTCTTCCCTGGATTGGGAATCCCTTCAGATAATGCTCATGCCTAGTCACCTTCTGGTTTGTCTACTGCAATGTGCTCTATGCTGATTTCCCTCGAAGACTTTCCAGAAGCTTCAACTGGTCCAGAATGCAATGGCAGGAGTGGTGATGCACATGCCTTGGTATATCCATTTAACATGACTGCTTCGCACTAGTTACCAGTTTGCTTCTGGATATGATTTATGGTGCAATTCAAGGTTACCAGCCATGCCTTTGGCAAGGGTGAGTGAGACTTCTCACTTCATTCCATCTGGTCTATTGTGCTTGCCATCTTTTTTCTTTAACTTTTATATTTTATTTTTATTGTAATGTATTTGATTGATTATTGTGAGATATCCACAGTTGTAGGGAATCAGGTCGCATACAGCTATTATTATTGTATCTTTTATTCATTAAACATGAAACTCAGTCAGCTGAACATTTAAAAATGTATCACAAATATCATTGACTGGCTTTGATGGTCGATACAGGTTGCTGCCAGCATCCTAGGTATCAACCAAGTATCTTTAAAATGTATGTTGTTCCAAGTAGAGCAGTCTTTTGCAGCTCTGCTTGCACTACAGCAGGAAACTGCAACTTCTTGATGTGTTTTGCAAAACTTTTGGACATGGTACCAAGTGCCCCAATGACAATGGGTATTACTGTTACATGTTTCATCCATAAATGTGCAATTTCGATGGCCAGGTCACTATATTTCGTGTTTTTTTCCAGTTCTTTTTCTTTGACTCTGGCATCTCTTGGTACAGCAATATCAATAAATTGCACGCTTCAGCCCTCGACAACCCTAATATCTGGCGTGTTGTGTTTCTAATGGCGATCTCTCTATATTCATAAATCCCACAAGATCTTCACCACCTCATTCTTGACAACCTTTTCCACTTTTTATTTTTTTTCTACTTTCCGCCCCCACAAATAATAATTATTGTCATCATTATTATTAATTGGCAGTTCACTGCCAAAGCTATTTGAAGGCCACATTCCAAGACACTATTTAGAAGAGAATTAATTTACATCTTCCAGTGGCAGCTGGGAGAATAGCTGCATCTGCCAAATTCCCTGTCTACTCAGAAGGATTTCCCATAACGTCTGCTGTGTATCTTAGAAGTTGAGGAAGAGCGTTATATAGGATCGTGTGGATATCCTTTCCCAAGGACTACTCACGCTATTTGCCAGTTCTTCCAACTTATTAGCCAAGATATTCAGGTCCTGTTTGGTCAGATTTCGGTTAAACTATTGAAAAAGAAGAAAAAGAGAACACAGAAGTCAAGCAAACAAAATACACTTGAATGAATTAAATATGGAATTGAAAGCAGATTTACTTTTGAGTATTTCTACATATTTTCCAGTCAATAGTCATGTTTTAATATAATACATGTTATTGTTTTTCACTAGGAGGAATGAGTTCACCTCATCCCTCTTTTCTGCTGATCTACTATCAGAGAATTTTCAAATATCCACTAGCAGCTGTTAGATTATTTGCTTTTGGATACATAGGCATTTTTATGACTGTTTTCTGACAGCACAGCAATCCAACAAGTTTTCTGATTATAAGGACTTGGTAAGGTGTGTCCTGTTCGCAACAGCATTAACAGGCAAATTGATCAATCATGCTAGCCTATTTGATCACTGCTTAATTATTCATTGTAATTGCTATTATTTATAAAGAATGACATGTTTTTGTTGCATTTTTATTATTTCATTATATTGAGATATTAATCTATACATATTGTACATTTTGTAAATACTCTGTCAACTGTTTGGCTATAGATGGTAACCTCAGGGCTTCGCCAAACACATCACAACTGGAGCAGTTGCCAATAACCTACTTTGACAACATCAAGTCAGAATCCTTCTGGTAGTAGACTCTTAACTTCTGTAGCAGGGAAACAGTAATGCGTTCCCCAGCAAATGTGAACATCGCCCATTCTCCAACAGAGCAGTTGGAGAAGATACAGAAGAATGTCTGATCTTTATAGAACTCCTGTTCTGGGAAGGAAATTATAACAACAGTTTTCCTTTCTTTCACAAGCCTTTTCTTTATTTTCCATCTTACTTGTTCAAGGGTACTGTTAAAATCCACATTCAGAGGCCCATCTTTTGCACTCAGTTTCAGCAAGCTGCGTTTTTGCTCATCTTCCAGGAGTTCAATAGTTCCAACATTGATTTTTATTTTATTCAAGGTTGAATCAATGTTTTGAGTGTACTAGAAAAACGGAAATGCCAGATGAGTACAAGCAGAGCACAACTTCATTTGTTCTGTAGTACATTCTCTAGAATCATTCAAGGGGGCTGTAGCTGTACCCTATACTTAAATGCTTAAACTATTCCTGGTGACAACCCTAAGCTGATATTTGGGAACAAAATGTTAACTGATGATGGCATTTCTCTAGCACCAGATTGATTCAATATAGGCAGCCATCAGTTACCTTGGTGATGTTGAAGGTGTCATTCAAAGAGACAATCTCATCTAGGTGAAAGGTACTCCACAAGGATGCATTTTTTTCACAACTCCTTCAAAAGAGGAATAATTTAAGTTGAGAGGTAGGATGCATGTTATGTGAAGCATAAATTGGATAAAAGCATTACCCCATATACCAAGCTCTCCAGTTTTCCACATTAGGTCTCCCCACCCCACCCCTGCTCCATAGCTAGAAAGCTCTTCAGAATGGCTCAAATGTGTTGTTGTTTTTTCTCCAAAAGACAGCTGGGCTTTTTTGGTATTTTCTTTGAACTGAAGAAGTTTCTTGAATGAGAAGTGAAATATTTTCAAAGAAAACACGAACAAAGTTCAGTTGCTTTTTGGAAAAAACACATTTGGGACAAGCATGACCTAGATCAGTGGTAGCTAACCTTTTGGGGCTCCCATGCTGATAATTGCGCTCATGCTTGCCTGCTTCTGCTCACATGCCATCACCCAGAAGGCAATGGGTGTGGCCTCTCATGCCTCCTGTGCATGCATGCACAACTTTTCTTGTCACATGGGGCAAAAGCAAAATACTTAATATTTCATTTAGCAACATAAATTTTGGGCTCAATTGTGATCATAAGTTGAGAACTACCTGAATTCATTCCTATCACTTGCACACATAAACAACTAGTCTTCCTTGCAAGGAGCAGGTGAGAAAAGTTCAGCTTTTGCTGCCACTGATAGCAAAAATATGTACATTATTTTCAGCTGCTTCACTGCAATTACAGCAACCTGGTCCTGTTACTTAGATGATCTACAGACTCTCTGGGACCAATGGAGTGGAAGGATGGTCTGGAGGTAAAAGGCACTCATTCACTGGGAGAAACTGAAGGGACTTGCTCAGGAGAATTCTGTCAAGGTAGGACCTAAAACAGTGGTCCCCAACTCCATGTCCTTGGACTGGCAGCGGTCTGTGGCATCCCAGCAACCAGTCCACACAAACAAGCAAAGCTCTATCCATGGGATGCAGGCAGCATGCAAAACCATGCCCTTTCCGGTCCATGGAAAAACCTTTCTCCCTAGAAGGTTTGGATTCCTAGTACCCAAAAGGTTGGGGGCCACTGACCTAAAGCACATTATTTGTGTAGAGATCACAGACTGGGAATATGGTTCATATGATAGTTTAGCAAGCTTTTACTTGTTTATAAATACTTTAATCAGTGTAGCACTTCCATGTATTTCATTACTGGTTGATAAGCAGCTATGTCCCTCTTCTGTACAAGGTTTCTCTCTGTACAACCCCCAAAACCTATTCCATTAGGCCTGCAACATTTATGTTCTCTCCAAATTCTCTTTCTCTGTAAGGAAACTGAAGAGAAACACAATGGCAGTTCAGCCAAGCAGTCTGGCACTTACTGATTTATGCTGGTCAGGTTTACATCAGAAACGTTCAAATTCATGAGCTTTTTCACATTTAATTCAGGGAACAACCCAGGTGTATCCAGGTACTACAAAAAAAAGATAAGTAGCAGCTGATGAAATCTTTCTAAATTTTCTTAAACTCTTTACTGATTCCTCCAGCTGTATTTTCTCCTCTCCTGAAGCTGAAGCTGCTGCAGCCAGAAACTAAAATAAAAACGACTTATGGAAGTTGAAAGAGGGAACTGCAAACAAAGATTGCAAATTAATATATACCATTATTAACTCTATAACCATGAGCTATTCTTCCCTGTATCACAATATTTATGCATTTATTTTATTAGGCTCATGTGCAACTTCAATTATCAATCAACTCTGAGCAGCCCTGTCTCCTCATTCCTAATCATGAGGGGGACTCTTAGCAGTTATAAACACAATAGCAACCTGGGTGGCTTACCTGAAGGATAATTCCATTGGCCCAAGGCCGGCATATCAATGTGTATGAATTGCCCCCAATTAAGAATAGTAGTAGAACCAGCAACATCAGCAACCATGAAAATATAAAGCTGAATCCAACACTCCTGTCATGAAAGATGAGAAACAATCAGAAGTCTACAATACAACTATTGATTTGGATGTGAACACCCCACAGAAATTCCTACAGTTGGGTCTTATCATGTTGCCACTTACATCCCTAGAGCAAGGCAGGAAAACAATGTGCTGAAGCAAGTAGAGGACATTCTCAACTTAGTGTACTTTGCCATCAACAGTGGCACTTGCGTACAGTGTCACTCTATGTTTTCCTGGTAGGAATTTATGCCAAGCATAAAATTAGAAAACTTTCCATAAAGTGCTTTCTCCAAACCAACTAACATTACATAGAAATACAAGCAGTATTTGTGGCTATGGTCTGGAAGGATACAAATTTATTTCCCTATACTGAGCGGGAAGAGAAGACAACACTTCTTACGCCATAAAGAAGTTTCCACCAGTGTTGGAGAGGCAGCCCCGTTTGGTAGGCCATTGCATTCCATTTGTATCTAGCCCAAGACCACCAAGCAAAAGGCCCAACACATTGAATGCAATTATTGCAAGCAGTATGCAGCAAAGGCAGACGCCAACACCCCACCTACAGTGAAAGAAATCAACTAGTTAACACTCAGACTTTAAACAACAATGAAGGAAGGAAGGGGTGAAAACATGCTCAATGGGGTCAAATCAATTCAATTACTGTTAAATTAAAATCAGAGTAAGATAGGACTATGCTGTGTATAGACTAGCAGACTAGCTTTGTTCAATCCGGATGTTTACCAACCAGGATTATAATTTTCTCAATTAACCAAATTTTCTCAGGTGTATAACACACTAAATCACAAAGTAACTGCATGAAATGGGTTTGCATTCTAGGCTAAAATGTACTTGGATCATTTGTAGCTCAATGTATTATGAACACAGGTGCTAGAAATTAAAGGAAGTAATGAAAACAATAAGATCCAATTCAAACCCAGAGCACAATAATTGGTATTAAATGCTGATTTAATGATTAAATAGAGCATTAAGTTTTTGCAGATTAGAGGTGCTGGTCATTCAAACAACGTTTGAAACAGTACCTCAGAGAACTCTAGTGGCCTCATTTTTCTTCTGAGCTACACCATATTTTTCTATGACTGACCTGCCTGTTAAAATTGAATGCAGATATCATTCCATTTGAACTTTGAATTCAAGTAATTCTGCAGCGTATAAAAAATTGAGAAAAGTTTTATTCCTACCTGTAACCATCATATGTGATCACAAGTGGCTTGTAGTAATTTGCCTTCTTGACAATATTTTCCATGAATGCAGAGATGTCCTTCAGTGAGATCAGCTTGTGAAACTTATCACTGATTGCATTAATTTCATTCTTGATATCATAAAGTAGATCTTGTATCTCTTTAATAATAGGAGCCAACACAGACAAACCCATTATACTATATGTATTATCACGGACCACCAAAACAATAACAATAATCCAAGGGCAATGGATACGCTAAATTCTCCAACCCGTACTCTGTGCAGATACAATTCACACTGCATCTTAATCTAAATGATGCAATTAAAACCTTTTATTGATCCAAATCAAATACTTCTATTAAAGCATCTTTAACAAAGCAATAAACAACAGACAAAGCTGATTGTAAATTCTGGGAGTGAAGATTACATTTTTTTTGAGGGATCAGTTTCCATTAAGTGAAATAAACTAAAGTCAGGGTGAAGCAGGAGCAGGAAAATAGCTGTACATGAGAAGAATAAGTAGAATAATTCAGGAAACTAAATATGTTTGAGCAAAGAAATTGAAAAACAATATATCATATCAAAATATCTTATACTGCATCAGAGCTTCATCTTATACATATTAGCTATACTAGGGGTGTCAAACACAATTTCATTCAGGGCCACATCAAGGTTGTGTTTGATCTCGGGGGGGGGGGTGTNCGGGGGGGGGGGTGTTGTAGGACCGTGGCTAGAGTGGGTGTAGCCAGCTCAACATCACTCGTGTTGTGATGACCTCCTGCATCCTTTTACCAGTGAAAACAGACCGCATGAGCTCCTTTTTCACTGGCAGACAGCTGCAGGAGGCTGTTGCAACTGAAAATAGAACTCAGGGGGGCTGTATGTGGCCCCCACGAGCTCAGTTTTTGCTGGCAGAGAGCTGCAGGTGGCCATCACGGCTGAAAACAAAGCTCGGGAGGACTGCATGCACTCCTCTTAGCTCCATTTTTGCTGGTAGGACTGCAGGAGGTGATGGCAGCCAAAAACAGAGCTCGGGAGGGCCGCAGGAGGCATTTTCACTGGCAGAGCACTGCAGGTTGGTCCTTTGCAGGTTGGTCCCTCCAGGGCGGCCCCATGGGCCAGATCTATGCACCCCACAGGCCACATCCAGCCTGCAGACCTTGAGTTTGACGCCCCTGATTTATACTGTCTAATGTTCATACAAACCCCCAGGATGTTTAACCATTTTAATGGTTAATTAAGTGAGCCATAATGGTCTGATTCATATATAGATAGGATAAATGTGTGCCTTTACACAGGTGTAAAAAAAAAGGGAAACTGATTAGACACTGCAAATTCTCAGAGGGACAGTGCTTCTCAACTACTTCTCAACATCTGGGAGTTTTTACAAAAATCAAAAGGGTACCTGCATAGAAGTCTATTGCACCTTCTCAGTGCCTGAGAGTTTCCTTGCAGCCTTCTTCTACTTTGTGATTGGTGGACTCTCCTCTATCTCTAACAGTTGGAAACTTCTAAAAGTTGGAAAAGGCTTCTACACAAGTATAGTGCTTCACTGAAGTGTTTCTTAACTTGCACAGATGTTAGAAATAAGAAACTTGGAGATGACATTGGTTGAGGCTAATTTTGTTGCACTCTTGATTCAGTGAGAACATATTGCATCCACAATGTGAATGTCTTTAGAGTGGCAAATAATTACATAAGACAATAAACCACCCCCTAAATTAATACAGTAAGCAAGCAGGATAGCAGTTCTTCAGAATTTCTGCTATGGATCTCTTGAGTCCTACCTGAAGAAGCCAGAGACTGGACCTGGGCTTTTTTGCAAGCAAAAAGTGCGCCTTACTAGTAGGTTTGGTATATATGGGTACTAATTACTTAAAATCTATACAATACTGACCAATGTATTCACACCAAGAGCGGAAACATCACTAGGCAAAAAATACTGACACTGACATTAGTGTATTAAAGAAGGCACCAAGACTGTGGCTTGGAAGGAACTGAAATAATGGCATCCTAGCAAAGTAAAGCATTTACCGTAAATTTCTGAGTACAGTTCAAAGTGCAGCTTATGATTTATAAAGCTGTGTACAGCTTGGGCCAAGGCCTTTTGAAATGCCATCAATGCTTGCCAAAATCCTTTGGAAACATCCTACCCTTTGAGCAGTGGTGGGATTTAAATATTTTTGCCACCGGTTTGGTGGGCGTGCTTTGAGCACTCAAAGCACGCATGCACACACTTTGCGTGCACACCTGTGCAAAATGCGCACTTTGTGCAGGCTCAGAGGCATTCTAACTTGCCTCCTGCAAGCCTGCACGATCCTGATCGCTTCAGTTGCTGCTGCACGGCACTTTTCTGTGCCGTGCAAAGCAGCTGCGCTTCAAATTCAGCAGATAAAAGTGAGTATGGGAGCCCCGGTGGGCAGGTGGGCCCAACAGCAGAGTGGCAAAAAGAACTGGTTCAGTCTCCGCTGCTCATCGCTGCTACTGGCTCGCCAGAACCAGGCCGAACCAGTAGAATACCACCACTGCCTTTGAGGCATATTTGGTGAAAACCCAAAAGGACACATCTTCTGTAGCTGTTCCTGGGCTTTGGAGCCCTCTTCCGGAGGTGCCAGGTTTTCTTCCAACAGAAAACCAATATATTTATTAGGAGAGGCTTTGGGCTATACCACAGACCTTTGTCTTACAGAGATGCACATACAGAGAGATAGAGATACATACATTTCTAATTATGTGTTCATTATCAATAGACTCTCAGTCTATATATTATTGTTATTAATAACTATATATATAGTTACTATTTGTAGCACCTTTCAACATTGTCATTAATTGTTTTAAATAAATAGTTGGCAGGAATTCTTTTCAAATATCAAGATCACATAAAACTGGGTAGATAGCTAATACTGTAGGATAGCCCAATCGGGCTAATACTTGGGACAGCGTTTCCAGATGTATGATTTTCAACTCCCAGAATTTTCCAGTCAAGTTGGCCATTCCTGAAAATGCCAGAAGTTTTAAAGTCTATATATCTAGAAGTTTTCGGGTTGGGGAATATTGTTCAAGAGGATTAAAACCCAATACAAAATTATATTGGTAGATTTGAGAAAAATCACAAAAGTAAATGTACTAATGAAACAAAGGAAGATCTTCACTTAGGAAAAAAATAAAATAAATGAACAGGTGGAGAGCATGGAAGGATATCTGGCCTGATAATGCTAAATCTGGGAAAAAATATTTACAACTGAATAGGAATTGGCAACTCAAAATATGGCTACTCAGAAGTCAAATGCAGTTTTAGACTGTGTGAAAAGTACTTCATTTACCTAGTCAGAAGTTATAATTACATTCTATTTTGTGTCCAGTTCTGGGTGCCACATTTTAATAGAGGTTCAGTTAAAAATTTGCAGAAAAAAGCAGCAAGGGGATTAATAAGATAACTCTTAAAATAAGATAACTCTTATTTTTAAAACAAAGTCGAAGCAAATTGATATGTTTAGACCTGAGCAAATATTTTGGAAGGGGCATATAAGAACACTTTTCAAGGAAATGAAGAGGTATCATTCAGAAGTCAAGATCTGTTCTGTATCCCTGAGATGGAATGATGGCCATAAGAAACAGGAAGAGAAATTCTAGTTGAATTTAAGAAAATACTTCCAAAGGTCACCATTTGATAGTGGAATCAAGTATGTGAAACATGGTGAACTGTCCTTCAGGGCAGGGGTCGCCAATCTTTTGGACCTCAGGTACTACCAAACTCATAATTTTAAATCCTGTGGACCACTAATATGAATTTTGACTGATGGTGGCTTGACGTTGGTGGGGGGGGGGGATCTGATCTAACCTCGGAGGGCTTGCAGTGGATGTTTCTCTCTCTCTCTCTCTCTCTCTCTCTCTCTTCTTCTCTCTCTCTCTCTCTCTCTCTTCTCTCTCTCTCTCCTCTCTCTCTCTTTCTCTCTCCTCCTCCTCACACACCCTCCAAGGCAGCCACATTCCTAACCTGCATTTCAGCTCCATTCTCAGGGAGGGGGAGAGAGAGACGCTATCCTGCGATTCAAATAAATAAAAGAACAACTGATTGGTAGAAAACGGTGGGTGGGATTTTCCTGCAGACTTTGGAGGGGGGAATTTTCCCAGGGTCTCTGTCTGCAGCAGAGCGAGACCCTGGAAAAATCCCCAAAAAGTCTGCAAGAAAATTCCCCACCCCATTTTCCTACTGATTCAATCATTCTTTTATCTGGGATCACAGGATACTGTCTCCAGCTCCATTCTCAGGGGAGAGAGAGAGAGAGAGAGAGAAGAGAAACTTTGGCTTCATGCAAGGAAAGCAGCAGAAGTTCTCTCTCCCCCAAACTCCAGAAATGAGTCTTTGCCGGCGCAGCCTCTTGGAGCAGGATGCCTGCAAGGTCCCAAAGACTCATTTCTGGTGGAGTTTGGGGAAGAGAAAGAAAGACTTTTACTGCTTTCCTTATGTTGCAGTCAAAAGCAAAAGAAGAAAGAAAGTGTGAAAGAAGCAGCCTGGTAAGACAGGCCAGGCACATGGGGCAAGTTCCTCCCCCCTCTGCCATTTCCCCTCTCCCCTCACTACCTCATGTTGTTCACAATGCAAGTGACACAAGCCTTGTATTCCCGCACAGCCTGGATTAATTGCTTTGGGGGGTACTTTGAGGGTGACATTTATCTGTGGACCACCAAAATTTGGTGGTCCACTGGTTGGCGACCACTGCTTCAGGAGATGTAATCTGGCATTATTTTGAACTTCTGCATGAAGGAAGGGACTCAATTAATGTACCTAAAGATTCCCTTCTATGATTCTAATGGAAATGTAAAATAATATAATACATACATTCTAAGTTAATTAATTGTGAGAAGGAAAATAGAAGCCTTTTTTTTTAAGATAGGCATAGTGGAAAACTGTATTTAACTGAAGTGGGGATACTTGTAAGTTATCCATAAACAAGGGAGGGGCATGTTAGACCTATTCTTATAACTGCACCCCCTCCCCATATATAATGTCAGTCATGTAAATGATTTCTTACACCGCTTTTGGAAACCACAGAATAATATGTGAAATGAAGAAGAGATTCTATGATTGGGTTACTTACCAGACACATCCTTTTTGGTTTGATTAGAGACTTTCTGTGGTATTTCTTTAATGAAATTTCTTGCCTACAAGCAAAAGGGATACATTCAGACAAAGATGAACATACACACAAAGCTCAGATCTCAGAATGTAAGTCAAGTAAAACATGACCGCAAATTGCTGAAGACAAAGCCCCAAGAAGATACATTTGTTATTTCTCCAAATTAACAGATTTAATCCCTTTAGAGGACGTAGGACAGGTCTCATAAATAGGGTTCATCAGTCCATGAACAAAATGGCTCCAAACAATGACCAATGATTGTTGAAGTGACCATTTTGTCCTGTTCCTCAACATCTTTTGAGCAAGCCAACTTATTGCACTGGCACTTGGGAGTAGATATTTGAAAGAATAATTGTAGAAGAAAAGGAGGGTGTTACCTTTATTACAGTACTGTTGAGATCTAAACTTGTCAGATTAGATATCAAATTAAGTGGATTACTGACATCAGGAATCTGCAGAAAGATATAATGCAGAAACATATATTTTTACTGTTTGATCAACCGCAATTTAAGCAATGGGGAATTCAAGAAGGATGAAGTGAAGATACATAAAGCAACAGCTGCCATATAGAAATGTATGTACAAATATGGATGAGTAGGAGTTAATGAACACAAATCTAGACATCTTGAAAACATATTCCTACATTGTAACTTATCCTATATTGTGTTACAATTGGGGCAGATATGATTTTATGGCTTCTGATTTCAGCCTCCCATGGATCAATAATCTCAGCAGTCTTATCCCAATCACATTATGCTTGCCTAGCCTGACTTTTAAGATGCATCAGGAATTGTATTTCTATGTCCTCCCAACACACTGAACAGTTCATCATAACTCTGACCCAATCAGGTCTTTTCCTGTGCCGTCAAATAATCCACCCTGCCCATCCAAATATTTTTCTCTCCTCCAAGCCTCATTCTACCGTATCAAAATTGGCCTCAGGTATCAGGTTCTCCACGGACACTTCTCCACATGGGCTGCCACATTCTCTCAGAGTGCCATTGATCTCAGTTCTCAGGTGAGTCAGATTTTTATTCAGCTCCTGTTGCATTTTCTGCAAGCGACCACCAGTCTGGTTGACTTTCTGGAGTTCCTGGTCTATGTGCTGAATGTCTATTTTTAAAAAAAAGTAGGAAGGACTGAGTAAAGACTGAGGAACAATTCCCCAACCTAAAGTCTCCACTTAGTTCTTGATTGTAAAAGAACTTAGAGCTGATTTTGTGGGAGATACAAGAAATCATTTAGAAAGGAGTTAGACATGATATTGCATAGTCCAGAAATAGAAGGAAGCATGAGAAAGGAGCTCAAATAAGGCCACCTTGATTTTGTTTGGTATAAGATGGGACAGAGAGAAACTTGGACAGGCTATCAAGATTCAGTGATTATACCCTTAACAATAAATGGCATTTCTAGAATTCTGTTGTCTGTTTCTTGAACTGGTCTACCTCAAAAGACTGGCACTGATTTTGTCCACAGGTAATTACCCCTCAAACATTTAAAACATAATGAAGTCAGTCAATAGGTGTCCAGCAGTTTCACAGTCTTTGGTTCCCATGGTTTGGCTCTGGAGGGAAAACCAAGAACCTTTTTTCTTGTCATGGCATCTCTTATGTTGAAGTTGGCAAATCACTTCTCCCTGGAACTATAACAAAGTCTAGGGTTTTTTTTTCATGAGAACTTTCTGTAAAAGTTCCTTCAACTTCTGGGCTGCCCTCTATTATCAATGTATTCGTGCTTCCATTCTACTATTCTATCCCAATATCATTTCCCAATCCAGTGTCTTGCAATACCTTGAAGAAGCTGCTCAGTTGTGTCTAATACTTTATTTGCTCGTCCACCTAGTTCATCCTGAATCTTGCTCCCCAAGGTATTGCCAATATCTGCAAAAAAGGAAAGCATCAACACAAAGTTACTAACATAAGTATTTTTTCCACTGCCCTTTCTCTGTAAAACTCCATGGCCATTTAATATTTTTAGGATGGATGGACAGAAATGTGCAAATGGAAATATGTTTTTGCATATACCCATTTGACCATACGCATTTTTCCTTCACTTTACACAAACAAGCTCCGCAAGAAATGATACGATTCACATCAGTTGACCTAAAAGAGCTTGTCCACTCATGCACTCAAAAATAACAATACAAATTTGTATCCCTCCTTTATTTTGTACAACTCAAGGTAGCATACATAATGCTCTTGCCTCTTATTTCGCTAGAATGGAAACATTCAAAGGTATTTTCCTAATCTGTAACAATAGGATGCAGTGCAATAATGACATTTCACAAGTTGAAACATTTTCAATATATCATTGTGAATCTCATATTTTCTTTCACTGGAGACTGCCTGTGTCAAAAAATGTATCCAAGGCATAAACTTACTCAACAAGCTATCATTGACCTCCTTCAATGGTACTTTACTCGAGCTGACAATTTCATTAATCTCCTGTGGGAGAGATGAAATAAAATCCCATTTTAGCAGAGAAGATATCACACAAAACTAAAATCCTAAACTCAGGATTCATGGATTCATGAAGATTATGAGGAAAAACATAGGATGTGATATATAATTTGAACACAACATTATTTAAATATGTCTATCGTACCAAAAGGCCTTCCTATATGCTTGCCAGATATAAAGTCATACATTGACTATTTGTATATAGATTCAGATGGCAAAGTCACTGTAACCATGAGAATTGTTGAATGAAAGAGTCATTATATAAATATCAAAGACTGAAATATAGTACATATAGAAAATAGATCCTATATTGCCCTGAAACAATATTTGTTGAAGATTTTAGTAGACTACTTCCAAGGAACTGTCCTATGAGTTTTTTGTCACCAACAAAAAAAAGATGCACAAAATAAATGCAATATTCGGTTCTGGAGGTAAATGAGGGAGGAAGGGAGAGGGAAAGAGATGGGGCTAATTTTGCAGATAGTCTATAAATATCCATTAGTCCAAAATACAGAATAATGGGAATAGACATTATGGCCATATGTTTCCTGCACGAGCTCATTTCAACTAAAAAGAGTTGATACCAACCAATGAAGTCCTTCGCAACTTGGGGCCACACCTTCTGAAAGGATGTACCTTTCCGTTAACTGTAACTTGTGTATTACAGTCATCTTTAGAAGTCCTACTCTAAATGCCCTCCTATCCTGAAGTATGGAGCATGGCCATCTGACTAACAGCTCTCCAATTTTGGCATGGTCTCATTGAAAATAAAGCTTGACAACCACTTTTTTAATACTAAAATCTAAGATGGCAATTGGAACTGATACAGTATGGAATATGAAAAACACAGGATAAAATAGAGCAGTAAAGATATAATATAGAGTAAGTCACATTTACCTGAGGTATAGAATTCAGATAAACATTCAGGTTGCTCACTGTATTGTTGAAAATGACAAAACCTCTCCCTAGACCCTGGGATAGTCGTTGGTTGCTGACATACGCAAATATATCTCCAGCCCTTTAGCAGAAGAAATAAAAAGAACAAAATTTTGAAGGACAGCTAGTAACATCATTCAACAGGTTGCAAACATAGCTCCATCTCTGACCTGGGCCGGTTCACCCCTTCCTAGGCAACCTGGTGGCCCTCGGCTCCCCGGGGATTACCATATTGATGCTGAACTTAGTGCAGACACCCGATCGGCATAGCCCACTGCAGCCCAGAACTCCTGAGCTCAAGTGATCTGATAGCCTCAGCCTCTGGAGTAGCTGGATTACAGGCTCATGCCACCATGTCCAGCTTGCAAACATAGCAATACGTTGGTCTTATCAACATAGCAATATGTTGGTCTTATCAACACAGCAATATGTTGGTCTTATCAACATAGCAATATGTTGGTCTTATCAACATAGCAATATGTTGGTCAAAATATAAATGCAATAAATTGTGTGTGTATGTATACACACACACACACTGATTTTGTGTGAAGTATTTGAAAAACTATGGGGATACAAATATTGTAATAGATGTAAATTAGTTGAGTTCTTTTCTGGCTTTGCATGATGTATGAAGCTCCCAATTCTGTCTTAACATTACCTATCAACTAGTTTATAATTTTCAACAATGTGTTTTAAAAAATATCTTAGCATTATGTCTAAAAGTGAGCATAATATAAGGAAAAATATGTATGGTTCAGAACCAGCACTTAATGCCTTGTGTTCTCTCTAATATTACAGAATCATAATGTGATTTCAGCTTGGAATTCCCTAGTTATGTGATTTGTCAATGCATTTTTTTTTAATTCTGTAGTACCTTCTCTCTTTAACCCCGTCAACTCACTTGTGGTTAATAATGCCATGCACAATCTCTTTGTAATCCTGCCTGCATTAACAAAAATACATCATGTGTAAATTTGATCTTTGTGTCCTTCTCGGAATACTATGGAAATAAATTATAATACTAAGGGTTCTCTCCAGTGGGTGGGAATTTCTGTAAGGAACAAAAAGGATATGTTTGCAGTCCACACATGCTCAAGGACAGCTTAATGTATTAACAATGTGCTTGTTTCTGAAAAGAAGTGCTGAAGGGAGTTTTGGCAAAATCTAGCATTACCAGGAATATTCCAGACTGTTATCACATGGTTGCACTCTATGGCCATAGAGCAACTTTGTAACTATTTAGTTCCACACAGTGGAATCTGCTCTTCCACCATGGTAATTTGCTTTAGTGCTTCCTGTTCTGTATGCAAATAACCGGTTTCAAATAATTCATTCTGATTGGATACTTAGAACGAAAAGGGATTGGTTCCT
>BHFT01041829.1:0-12394 GCA_004320025.1 Laticauda laticaudata | reverse complement strand
GGAACATTTTTCTCGTCTGCTGTGTCCTTTTTACAAACGTTTTGCATCCGTCGGCCAGTGTGACAGGGCCTTAAAATGGATTGTTAAATTTACTGCAAAAGTTATAGAACATAGAAATTTTGTGGTTACCCTCTGTACACATTAAGAATTGCTTTGCTTCAGTATTATAATTTGTATATGTAGAAATTATACAAATTGTTCAATTATACAAATCTACTACACCACTTTTGGTCACCACAATATCAAAAAGATGTTGAGACTCTGGAGAAAAAGTGCAGAGAAGAGCAACAGAGATTATTGGAGGCTAAAACATATGAAGAATGGTTGCAGGAATTGGGTATGTCTCGTCCAGTGAAAAGAAGGACTAGGAAAGATATAACAGTGTTCCAGTATTTGAGGGGCCACTAGAAAGATGAGGGGGGGCAAACTATTTTCCAAAATATCAGAAGGCAAGACAAGAACCAATGGATGGAAATTAATCAAGGAGAGAAACAACCTAGAACTAAGGAAAACTTTCCTAATGATGAGAACAATCAACCAGTGGAATGACTTGCTTTCAGAAGTTGTGGGTGCCCCATCACTATTTTGTTTATTATTTATTTATTTTGTCAAGCAAGCATTAGATAATAGGTTTAAGTATAAACATGGTTTGAATACATGAAATGGATACGAATAAAAAGAAACATTAAGACAGGGACAGTAGGCATGTTGGTGTGCTTATAGGCTTTCACGAAGAGCCTGGACAGCCTTTTGTCTGAAATAGTATGGAGAATCTCCTGCTCAAGCGGGGGGTTGGACTAGATGACCTCCAAGGTTCCTTCCAATTCTGTTATTCTATATATTCTATATAAATGCCAAGATTATTGTAAAGGGACGAATTACTGTAAAAAGATATGGGAAACATTGTGATCATGTGACTCATGGTAAATACTGTATAAAACCACCACTGGACGTGGTGGAATACAAAGGCTTTGAAGGAGGCCTCCCTGTCTCTTTTTTCTGCAGATTTTTTATTTATTAAATTTATCTGCTACCCATCTCACTGCCTAAAGCAACTTTAGACAGTGCCTTTGACAAAGCTGTTACAACCTTTACCTTGGTGTGTCCACTAGGTAATGAACTCAGTGTAGACTGAGACAGTTTGACAAAAGTCAAGAGTGGAGCAAGAATCATTTGGCTAAGCAGGGTTCTCTGGCACAACAGGAGAGAGACTATTAGATGAAAGGAGAAGAAATGGCAGAGAGGAACATCAGCCCAATGTTACCCCTCCTCCCTCTATTTCTGTCATTGCACAGCATTAAAATGTAAAGAAGCTGCAACGTCCATCCATAAAGTCCTTTCACTGGTCCTATAATTTACCGATCCAGTGCAGCCCTCCCTGCAACTCATTTTTCTCCCCAGCTCATTCTGACAAAGGAATTTTGAAGCTGTTGCTTGATTGTGGAAGGTTTCTGTCCATTTGGCTAGTGTTTGGTTCACCATTCCCTTAAAAAATAGTTACAAGTGCTAGATATTTACATACTTACCGGTGATTTGTTGAGCTGTGGAAGTGGGAAAACAAACGGCTGTAACTGGCTGAAGCCATGGACAGCTCCCCTGTAAAAGGGGCTGCCCCGGCTTGGTTTCTTCCATTCCTCTACAAACACAATAAAGAGTTTTACTGATCTGAGCATCCTGCGTCTTCATTCAGCCTGCGATCTAACAACAAGGGCACCTGTTATCTCATGAATTGAATGAAAAACAGTACATTGGGTATTTAACTCTCACCAGGTCCCTCGGTGAGAAAAATGAGAAAGACCAAGAGACAGACCATAGTTGGGATCCAGAAGAAATCTATACTCTGAAAAATTGGGCTCTGTTAATTTGCTCATGGGCAGGTAAGTTTGTCTTGCTTGCAAAGATATGAGGGGAGAAAAGCAGGGAAACCATCAGCTGAAGGGAATGATAGCTGAACTCCCAACAGAATACAAGTAGTATTTGATTTACGACCAAAATTTATATGGCTAAGTGAGACATTCGTCAAGTGAATTTTGCCCCAGGTTATGACCTTTCTTGCCATGGTTTTTAAATGAAGCAGTGCAGCTGTTAGTTACATGGTTGTTAAGTGAATCTGGTTTTCCCACTGACTTTGCTTGTCAGAAGGTCACAAAATGTGATCAATGACCATGGGACATAGCAACGGTCATAAATATGAGTCAGTTGCCAAACACCTAAATTTTGATTGCATGACCATGGGATGCTGCAATGGTTGTAAGTATGGAAAACAGTCGTCAGTCACTTTTTTCAGTGCCATTGTAACTTTGAACAGTCACTAAGTTATATAAGTCTGTTATAAGTCGAGGACTACCTGTACCTGGTTTGCATGATGGCAAATTCATTGCAGTCTGGATAATGATTTCTTAAGTCAGCTATAGGTCTGTAGCTGTGGGAGGCAAGCAGCTTAAAGCTGTTGCACTGCACTGTCCATTGTTTCAGTTATTTTATTGTTGTAAACCCTTTAGAAAGCTAATGGGGCTATTATGCCTCCAGATGGTACCAAAAAAAAGTGTAAGACTGCTAGTGGCTAGTACATTACACTAATTCTGCTCCATTGCTTTTTCCCCCAGGCCTGATTCAGAAGCTGCAAATGAATTATCTGATGGACCATCTTCCATCAGACCAGACCAGAAAAAGTGGAGCTGTATACTATCAAATGGATACAATAGAATAATAGGAAATATGAGCTTTGTACATGTATTTTCACATGCATTTTTTAAAACTTTCCATCCAAACATTTATAGTTTATGGCTTCCTTGCTCAATAATTGCTAGTTATTGTTGTTATATCATCTCTTTATCATAAATTTTCTCCATTATTTCTCCCTAGACTGGTCCTTCAAGTCTTCTAATGATGCACTAATCACCACTGAATTTAAGTCATTTCACCTTGCTGCTGATCATCTCTTTTTTTCCCAACTTTCCCAGCATTAGAGCCTCTTCCAGAGAGTAATGGGTCCAAACATTAATTTGAGCTTGGTCAGTGTTTCTTTTTCTTGGCTGTCAGGAGTCTTCTCCAACTTCAAAGTTTGTAAGTGTCAATTCTATTTTTATCTTGATCCTTCGAAGTCCAACTTTGTCTTCTACAATAATAGTGTGTGCTATTGTGACTTTTGTAGATAAAGATGCATCAGAGCATTTGAATATCTTTTCAAAAACTTTCATGGGTTCCATAGAATACAATAAATACCATGGACTTGCAATCTTTGTGGGTACAGCACGGCATCTGAATATTTTTCCAAGTCCTTCATCACTGGTTTACCAAGTGCTAGTCTGTGCATATTTCATGACTCTTTGTTCTTTACTGTTGATAATTGATCCTAAAAGGCAGAGACAATGTTAATTCTAAAGCTAGTTGTTCTACTTATCATTAACTTGCTCTTTTTTATATTTAATTTTAGTCCCATTTTTTCACTGTGCTCCTTGACTTTTATTTACAAAAGCTTGAAGATTGTTTGCATTTTTGGCTGTCAGAGTGGTATCATTATCACAACACAGATTATTGATGGTTTTTTCCCTCCAGTTTTAAAACCATAGTCATCTTTTTCCAATCCAGCTTTCCTTAATATAAATTCAGGATAGTGATTGAATAAAAAAGTTTTCCTGTCATCCAAGTCCAACTCATCTCCATTTCATGGCCAAGGAAGCCAGTGTTATCTGAAGCCAATTTGTGTGGTCTTTTGGTCAGCATGGCTACACAGCAAAGGCAGATGGAATGCTGACACCTTCCCACTGAAGTGGTACCTATCTACTTGCATTTGCTTCAGTGGTCGAATTCAATTTTTTTAGTACCAGTTCTGTGGGCATACTTGGTGGGCATGGCAGGGGAAGGATACTGTAAAATCTCCAATCAGAGATAGTATTTGCCTGTTCTCTGAACTACTCAAAATTTCCATTACTGGTTCTCTAGAACTGGTCAGAACCTGCTGAATACCACCTCTGATTTGCCTGCTTTCTAACTGCTAGGTGGGCTAGAACTGGGGCAAGTAATGGCAGCTCACCTTGTTGGGTGTCAAACTTGGATTGTCAGTTCTCCAGCTGACAAGCTCAGTGTCTTTAACAACTGAACGATCATGCCTCAATTGGTTGAATATATAAGGGAAAGATATAAATCTTGTCTCACTTCTTGCCAACCTGTAGCCAGTCTATTTCACCATGTTCTCTACATAAATTCCCAGTAATCCTTTCAATTACTCTTGGGTAGTAGGTCAGCCAGTCTTTTCTGATTACTTAGCTTCAATTCCAAAAATTAGGATTAACTTTGGCTAAGCAAACAAGATTCCTCTTGGGCCATTAAGTCAACAGTTTGAGAGCTCTGCTTTCCACTTCTTAATTTCCTTACCCTTTTTTTAGTTACTTGGGGCTGACTCATGTTGAGAAGCTGACTCATGTTTAGCTACTTGGGGCTGACTCAGCTTGAGAAGCTGTTTCCTCATGATTCAGTAATGTTGGAAGACATGAGACAGACTAGACATGCGGGTCAATAGCAGTGGTTGGAAAAGAAGTAGATGTATAAATGCCAAGGCAGAACAAATCATGTTAATATTGCAAGATGCAAACTTACTCATTATTACACTTTCTGTAATAAAAGAAGCATAGAAATAGAACGTATGTTTTATATATAAGAGATGCCCCCATTTTCAGTATCTCTAAATAAAGACAGCAGTGTTGAAGATAACCTCTACTTGAGACTTTCAATAATTCCATAGTAAAAAAAATGGTGGATTAGATGAAACAGCTGCTAATTCAAGATGAGGCAAATTCGCACAGTTTCTGAGTTTAATTTAAACCTAGTAGTCTGTTTTATTGTAAAGTTTAACTTGTGCTTTACAGCTACAAGAGTTTAGCAACAAAAGAACTAAAGGGATGATTGAACAACTTGACATTCTTTTACCAGAGCATACTGTAAAAATATTTCAAAGTCAGTTTGACACCCAGAGAAAGAAAACCTTAGATCAAGAAATGTCAGTTTGGCATTTCACAGAAAGAGAAGGATGTGATATATTATGTCATTCAGTAGCCAAGGTGGTACAAACCAACACCAATAAACTTCCCTTGCTGAGTGCTACAACATACCATATCCTTGGAAAGTCCAATCAAATGGATCATTATAGATGTTTGTGAAATGTTGTGACATGGAAGTCCCAAAATTGAGACCGACCCACATTTCTCCATCTAGCTTTTATGGCTGAAAATTCTTCTCTTTATCTGGATTGCCCCGCCGGTTTTCTTTGATGTAAAAAAACTATGTTTGTAACTGATTAATGCAATGGTAGGTAAAAAACTGATGTTTTTCTTAAGTCAAATGAGGACAAGGTTTTTCAACCTTTAAGATGATATCTGCTCCGTGCTATATTCTTTCCAGCTTCCTCTAAGGAATCCCCCATAAAATTAGGTCTTGTGTATTTCTCATAATTATAGCCGGCACAAAACTACAGTCCCTTTATGGGAAGGATTTAGGATTAATTGCATTTAAGGAGGCTGTGTCACAAAAGTGAGCAACTTTTTCTGCCTAGGAACTACAACATGATCTGTTATTCTCCCTGAGGCTGGCAGGAAATATGGCCAGAGATTGTAAGGCAGGGGATTGAGAGGTATCAGGGCAAAATGGGTTCCTTAAACCTTGCAAAGACATGATTTTCATTCTGCTATCAAGAGCCAGGGAAATTAAAGCCCCTGTAACACTGCACCAACGGATGGAAAGAGGATGTAAAACGGACAAAAAAGCTTGCCATCCGTTGGTTAACGCGATGTACTCACTGCCTCCGTTTTGCTTCCTCTCTATTCCGTCCAGCATCCGTTTATTGACGTTTCCTCCGCTCAAAAAGTTTTGAGCTGCTCAAAACTTTTGCGCGGAAAATGTATCCAATTCATCCGTTCTGCATCCGCTACGCATCCGCAACGCATCCGTTCTGCATCCATTATGCATCCACTATATCCGCTAGGCATTCCGTTCCGCATCCGCACAACTCGCATCCTCTCGGACGCAGGGAGGAAGCGGAACGGACGCGGAACGGATGCAGCACGGAAACAAAGCATTTAAAACGGAAAAAATCGTTCACAAGAGGGGACCTATCTCGGATATTAAGGATGTCTACAGGATGTCTACAGGATGCCTAGAGGATGCAAAGGGACAAACTATACTGCCTATAAAAAGGGGAGCAACACATCTGGATCTCACTTTCAGAATAGCAGCCTGCGGTGCGGACCTCTTTCAGCCTTCATCTGCCCCTTCCTCTTCCACAGCATCCAGTCATGTCCACCGTGGATTGTAACACAGTCCTTTTGGCAGCCACCATCCTTCTGCAACATTGCGAATCCATCTACAGGCTCTGTGAACTCTACTAGGGGAAAAGGGTGGCAAGAAGCGTCATGGGTAATGAAGATGATTCACGAAGAGCAGAGATGGGTATGTCACAACGCAAGCTGATGGTAATTCAGGGCGAAGACACTCGGGCATTCCAGAATTTCATGAGGATGCTCCAGCCATGTTTGACGAAGTTGTGCAGCGCCTGACACCCAGGTTGACCAAGACAAACACCAACTTCCCACCCAGCCGGGAACCTGGGCTCAAGGTGCACTCACTCTGCGCCACCTGGCCTCAGGGACCAACCTACAGGAGCATGCAGTACGGCTGGAGGTGCCACCCAACATATCAGCATTGTGGTCAGAGAAGTGGTGCAGGCCATCATCGAAGAATACAAGGAGGAGGTCCTCCAGTGCCCCTCCACTGAAGAAGGATGGAAGAAAGTTGCAGAGCAGTGGTATCAGAAGTGGAACTTCCCCACACCGTTGGAGCCATAGATGGCAAGCATGTGGCCTACAAAGCGCAGCCAAGTCGGGGCTCCACTTATTTCAACTACAAGGGCTTCTTCAGCATCATCCTCTTCACCATGGTTCGATGCTGACTAACAAGTTCATGTACATCGATGCTTCAGGCAATGGCTCATCTTCAGATGCCCAGGTATACAACGCCAGTCACCTCAAGGAGGAGCTGGAACGCAACCTCATCATGGGCTTCCCAGATTCAGAACCCCTGCCCCAACGACACACAAGATGTGCCCTACTTCATCATGGGGATGATGCCTTTCCCTCAGAACCTACCTCATGAAGCCCTACACTTCCAGATGCCCTCACCCGTGAAGAGAGGATCTTCAACTCCAGGCTGTCCAGGGCAAGGCGGGTGGTGGAACGCCTTTGCATCCTGGCCAACAGGTTCCAGGTACTTCTCACACCATGCAGCATCGCCCAGAGACCGTGAGGAACATCGTGGAAGCTTGCTGCATCCTGCACAATCTCATGCGCACCCGCTACCAAGTGTTGCAGAACAGGCTCGTGGACCTCCAACAAGGCAATGGGGACATGGAGCCTGGGACTGGAGCAAGGGCAAAACTGATAGACATTCAGGATGTGCAAGGCCCCAACAGAGCCTCACGTAAAGGGAAGAAGCAGCGCAACCTCCTGAAACACTGGTGCAACTCCCCAGCTGGAGCGGTGGAGTGGCAAGACAGGATGATAGATGCTTAATGGATGCTTCCTTCAGCCTGTCTCATCACACTGATGAGAATTGGGCCATGTATGTTGAGTGCCCTACAGTGAACAGGGCATTTAATAAAGAGTTGTGTTTATGTTTGACATGTGTAGATGATTGATTATATTGTTATTGATAATAAAGGGCCATAGGTGGGAGGTGGACCATACAGTCCCACTATGCTTGCACTGGAGGTTTATCTATCCCACAGCTATTACCCATCCCAAAGGTATCCCTGCCCATCCCACAGGTATCCCTGCCTATCCCATAGCTATCTTACCCCATCCCACAAGCATGCAAATGCTTAAACCATTTCTAAAAGTTTCCATCAAGACTTTATTAAAAAAAAGAAATGAGCAAGTGTGTGAATCAAAAATAGACTTTATGAACAACAAGCTATAAGACAAAAATGAGTCTCTGGTACTCCTCTTGGTCGCTCAGTCTCAGGGTGAAGGGTGCAGGTGCTGTGGAGGTGGCTGGTGCTGGAGTGCTTGTCATCAGCTCCTCCAGAAGCAGAAGCAGCAGAAGCCCCAGCCCCAGAAGAGCGAGCCCGTACTGCAGAAGCCCCAGCAGAACCAGAGTGAGGGCCAGGGGGTGGGATGGTAGCCCTGTCCTCTTGCAAGGCTGGCAGCAGATGGCTGAGGCTTGCTGTGCTTCAGCATGGTTGTGGGGTTGCTGGCTGGCAGGGAGGCTGGCAGGAACCAAGGCTGGCAGGAAGGCTGGCACCAAGGCTTGCAGGAAGGCTGCCAGGGAGGCAGGCACCAAGGCTGGCTGGAAGGCTGGCAGGCAGGCAGGCACCAAGGCTGGCGGCAGGCAGGCACCAAGGCTGGCAGGAAGGCTGGCACCAAGGCTTGCAGGAAGGCTGCCAGGGAGGCAGGCACCAAAGCTGGCAGAAAGGCTAGCAGGCAGGCAGGCACCAAGGCTGGCAGGCAGCTGGCTGGCAGCAAGGCTGGCAGGCAGGTAGACAGCAAGGCTGGCAGAGAGGCTGGCAGCAAGGCTGGCAGGCAGGCAGACAGCAAGGCTGGCAGGGAGGCTGGCAGCAAGGCTGGCAGGCAGGCAGACAGCAAGGCTGGCAGGGAGGCTAGCAGCAAGGCTGGCAGCAAGGCTGGCAGGGAGGCTGGCAGGGAGGCTGGCAGGCAGGCAGACAGCAAGGCTGGCAGAGAGGCTGGCAGCAAATTCTGGCAGGCAGGCAGACAGCAAGGCTGGCAGGGAGGCTAGCAGCAAGGCTGGCAGCAAGGCTGGCAGCAGCGGCTGGCAGGGAGGCTGGCAGCAAGGCTGGCAGGCAGACATGCAGGCAGACATGCAGGCAGACATGCAGGCAGGACAGGCAAGGCAGTTGATGTGTCTGGAACAGGTCTTTCCTCTGAATGGTGACCTGCTTCCGAGCTGCTTCCGTTATATCCATGGGGCTGACGCAATGCATCCTCCCGCATTGCTCAATAACGCTCGGCATCCACTAGGCTTCCGCTGTGTATCCGCTAGGCTTCTGCTGTGCATCCGCTTCATCCGCTGTGCATCCGTTCTGCATCCGCTGTGTCCGTTCCGCATCCATTTTGCTGAGGTCCCCCGGAAGCCTAGCGGATGTGCATCCGCTCCCATCCGCTTCCATCCGCTGGCTTCCGTTCTGCATCCGCTTTCCATCCACCTGCGTCCTCCCCCGTCCGTGTTATCCGCTCCAATTATGCAAATTTTTGCCCCTTCTGAGAGCGGATAACCAAATGATAACAATGGATGGAACATTTTGCTCATCCGTTGTGTCCATTTTGCATCCGTTGGGCAGTGTGACAGGGCCTTAAGTGGATGAATGAAAATTTCAGACCCTTTGGTTTTTTTATATAGTCAAATGAAATTACATCTTAAAACCCTTAAAAAGTATGAGAAAAATCTGGCATTTGAGGTCCTTTTTTATTTGCTTGTAGATTGAGTCCGGGGGGCATCTTTTTGTTCCCCTAGGCCATAGGTTTCTCCTGTGTTGTTAATTAAAGCTTGTTATTTCAGATAAAAGGGAGTTGCATCATTAGAAATTTCTTCTTTTTAACAAAGAAGGTTTACGATTAAAGGAGCTTGCCTCTTAAATCTGCAAATTTCTTTTTCTGGAGTTTAGCATTTCAACCTGTCTGCAATTTGTTCAAACTATTGTAATAGCTTATTGAAAGTCTTTATATATACTATAATCCTCTTGTGTCCTTACATCTGCAAACATTGAAAGTCCTTTCAACCTGATTTTATTTGGATCATGTGATGTCAAAAACATTAAGCACTCTGAGAAGTGCTCCACTACTAAAATAACAACCCAACTTCCCCCCAAAGGAGCTATGTCAGAACATTATTCAGATGGCTACAAATGTACTTCAGCATCAGAAAATGCTGAAGTACACTTTTTATCAAAAGTGCCTGATTACTCACCTCACTTCAGCACAACTAACAGAAATTATCAAAAAGATAACAGTGTCATTCATAAACACAAACTAAAGTCTTAAATAACATCTTAAGTATTCCATAAGCCCTACTAACTGTAAGAAGAAATAAAAAGAGGAGTCTGCAACATCCAATTATGAGTTCTCATTGTGACTATGTAGGGGAGGCAGGCAGAAGACTAGCAGGGTGTATCCATGAACACGAACTAACAATCAAAAGACAGGGTGAGAACTCCTTAATTTTACAACACATGGACAGACTCCACCATAGTTTTAACTGGGATACTTTTGAGCATTCTAGACCAAACTAAACCCAAAAATGCTAGGAAATTCCCAAGTCATTCAAAAGAGAGAACAAAAAAGCTAAGAAGAAAACAAAGACAAAAACAAAACAAAGACACATCTCCTTCAACAATCAATCCCCAGATAAAAGGGATTAACATCAAACAAACAATCAGAAAGCAACACCCTAATCCAGGAATTAGGAAGGAGAATGCAACATACCCACCAAGATTGGCATGACAAACTATAGGGAGTAAGCCCCACACTCACCCACGCTAATGTTGTTACCTAATCGGGTAATGAAATATCTGCAACCAAGTTCACTGAGCACCAAGTTCAACCCTGAACTACATATATTCTCTTACATCTAAAGAAGGATGCTGATGTAAATACCCTCTCCTGTCAGCTGTCCTGGATAAACCAGAAACATGACCATACGAGCTAATTCTACTTCATTATAAGGTTATGTTAACAGAATCTTGTATATCTAAAGTTACAAATTCCCTGCCACCATTTTTAACCATCTGAACAATTTAGGGTGGGATCCTTCCTAAATTTCTTCCTTTGGCTGTTAATAACATCAGCAATAGCACTTAGAATTATATACATAGTCACTTATAAACATAGCACTTAGATTTACATTCATAGTGCTTTACAGCACTCTCTAAGTTGTTAACAGAGTCAGCATATTGCCCCCAACAATCATTTTACTGATCTTGGAAGGATGGAAAACTGAGTCAACCTTGATCCGGTCAGGGTCGAACTCCTAACAGTGGGCAGAGTCAGCCTGCAATACTGCATTCTAACCATGGCTCTTTTTTAATCCTTGGGGGCTCCTGCCTCTTTTGTTTGATTGTTTCCTAGGCAGCATCTCTCTCATCTCCAAGGTCATCCAAATATTCCATCAAACTTCCATAAAGAGATTAAGAGATTTACAGTTTCACTAAACCAGGAGCTCCTTTGAGGAGTTTTGATATATGATTGCTTTTATTTATATTATTGCTATTTTCTTATTCTTTTTTGTTTGTTTTGTTTTTTCTATGTGCTAGTTTGAAAAGGGTGAGGGGTAGCCTGTATATGAGCATTTGACAAAACCAAGTAAATTTATTATAGATTATTATTGCTGAATGTTGTGTTAAAAAGGTATCTTTGAAATTCCAGATCACTGTTTTAAATTCCTGCCTCTCTTCATGTAACACAAGGCAAGAGCTGCTCTAGAATCTTAAGAATGATCTTTTGAAGTTTTCAGTTTCCTTTGAGTTCATCCGTTTATGAAACTGTAATTCTAGATAAGTGTTCTTGCTCCAGGCTTTCATAAACCTATTACAAATATGGACAGAACTTGCTATTACCAAAGCAGAATAAAAACTTCAAAGCACTCTTTTAATTTCAATTTTGCCCATTGCAGAGCATGGAACACTCATTTGAAAAAACCGGAAACATGACTATGCACATATATGAAAAGTCTGGTTTTTGGAAGACTGAACTAATATTAAGGTTCTATGACCATCAGTAAAGAGTCTAGGTTTCCTGTTTTCTTTTTTATTTCAGGGTGGCCCCCTTAAAACATAAATAAATGTTGGTCCTGCACTACAACAAATGTATGCAGATAATTTTGAAAGGCAAGGGTGTTTTTAAATTACTATAGAGAAACTCCATGTAGAGTGGAAAAAAAACAAAATCCAAATTGCTACCCTATAGAGAGAGATATAAAGCCTTCACAGCTTTTACAGAAGAAATTTAAAAAAAAACCTATTAATGGCAACCCAAGCTTTCCAGGCATGCTGGCCATGAGAGCTGTGCTTGCATCATAGAATTGAGCATAGAATTGTCAGTGGTAAAGTGAACACAAAACTGGATAGAGATTGAAATGGCTTGCTTGAATACTATCAGGATTAGAGAATAGCAATAGCACTTAGACTTATATACTGCTTCACAGTGCTTTATAGCCCTCTCTAATCGCTTTACTGAGTCAGCACAGATAAAATCAGCAAAATTCTCCACAAACACAATATCAGGACCGCCTTCGGCACTGACCAAAAAATAGCCAACATCCAAAGAGACCCCAAAGACAAGATCCAGCTAGAAAACCAAGGAGTTTATGAAATATCATGCAACAATTGCCCAGC
>BHFT01041827.1:0-30866 GCA_004320025.1 Laticauda laticaudata | reverse complement strand
ACATCCCCACTACATACTACCCATGTCCGTTCTTTTCCATTCTGTTTATGCAAATTTTTGCCACTTTTTGGTGAGGATGACAGCGGATGGAGCCACCCCCGAAATTTTGCTTGTCCGCTTGTCCTTTATGCATATGTTTTGTGTCCGTCGGCCAGTGGGACTGGGCCTTAAACCTTGGCTGCTTACAGATGCCCTTATCATATGCTTAAAGTACAGCATGAATATCCCCAAGATGGATGTCCAAATTCCATCCATCTGTCTATCTATCTTGGTCAGCTAACAGAAGGATAATGTTTACACCACTGACTAGAAGAACAAAATAGCAACTACCAATCAACCATTAACCGGGTTGTGGTAATAGTTAATAATCACTTTATCCCTAATGCCTGGGAGGACAACCAGCTTTTTCTAAATAATGACAAAATGGTAAAAGCATCATCATGTTGTTTTGCTGGTAGCTCCATCCTTTTTTGGTATGTGCAACATTGCGAGAGTAAATTTGAAGCACAATGTTGCTTCCATCAGGCTGGTTTGACCCACTCACCACAACAGATGATCCCTAAATATCTACCTGAAATCTAGGAGTCCTTTTCATATGAAGAGGAGTTCTTTCTTACAAGGAGTCTTTTACAACATGCACCAAACAGGCAATGCTATTCCCATGGCAGACTGTCCTGGGGAAGAATGTCAATAGGTGGTTTTATGTGACTTCTGTAGAACACCATTCAATCTCCTGCCATGTATAAGCTAATAAGCATTATGCTTCCTAATAAAGCTAAGGTGTCAGGTGCAAAAGGCCTTTTCAAGGACTGAAGAGGTACTATGCATATAAACATCTGGATGAATATAAGTGATGTGTCAAATGCTTTAGATGTTAAAAAAGAGAGATTTAAAACATTTAAAGCCAAAATGAATTTTTATAATCAGTCTAGCTGGTATCTTTCCAAAACAGCTTTCCTTTTGCTTGAGCCCTGATGAACACCTATGAGAACATTTAAAATGCTCAAAAATTGACATTTGCTATGACAACGATTTTCTTAACTTTTTTAAAAAGAGCTTTATGTTAAAAATACATCCCTTTTTGGAAGAAAATCAAGTTTGTTCTTTTGGAAAGGAAACTGCTTCTCCATTTCCTTTATTCCTGTTTTAATTGATGTAAAGTGCCTTAATTATAAAAAGCCAAAAACATTATGTAAAATCTCTTTTGTAAAGAATATGAATGATAGAATTTAAATAATTTAAATAAATCTCTGCAACCTAGGAATAAATAGAACTGAAATGCAAAGTAGAAAATGCTGTATTTCCAGCATTTAATTTACATGCCTATATTTTGACCCCTCCAAAAAAAAACCCCAAACCCGAACCCTTTGTCATTTGTTACTAAGAAAAATATTCAGTAAGACTGAAGTCATGAGCCTAAATAGCAATTAAGGACAGGCAATTTTTCCATGGCTCTTCTCATAGAATTTTTCCATGGCTCTTCTCATTGCTCCCATTTTTTTTCAAGATGTCCAAAGCACTGGGAAAATAGTTGAAATCTTCTTAGGAATCCAGTACATTTCCCTCTTCTGCTTATTTGGAAACTTAGCAGTGGTAAGAGCAAGAGTAAAAGAATGGGAAAATTTTAAAAAGGTTTTCCCGCCTTTCTCTCCATCAATACTAGTGATGAGTTATACTAACCAAGGTTTCAGGATCTACCCCAAAGTCTCCTTTATAAAAATACCAGGTGAATCATTTTGCTAGGGATGTCAAAGCATGACACTGTCTGCCTGCTAAAAGCATTTGAAAACAGTTTAAATATGAATACATTTTTATGAAATAATATCTTCAGTGGAGTTTAGGGGATGTCAGTGTCTGACATTTACCTAGCCTGGTAACAAAATGTTCGGAAACCAACCCACAAGTTTGGAGAATGAACCCTCATTCTCATCCTACATCCGAGCTAGTTACTCACCACTATTGCAAAAATACATTTTTATATTTAGAACTGTTGCTGTATCTATTAGCAGCAGCTTGCTATCATTGTTGATTTTAAATTTGTTTTGAAAATGTGCCTTTCTCTCATCCAAGTAAAATATTTCTTATTTGCCTTGCAGATGGCAGTTTTAAAATCATGTTGCTTATGTAGGCAGTGAACAAAATAGCAATCTATAAATCAGCATCATTGTAATTTGGGGCTAGTTTTAATCTCATGTTCATTCATTGACATCACTTAGATCTTAACATCACTTAGAGTTTTAATCTCATGTTCATTCATTGACATCACAATAGATCTTTAGTACAAGGTCAGGAAAATATGAAGACTGAAGACCTTGTTAAACTAGCTGAACAATTGCTTCCTGAACAATTCTGAACAAGTTTGGCCTGATACAGTATAAATGAACCCTACTAATATAAGTCAGAAATTAGATTGAGCAAAATATAGTATAAAAGCATGCATGTGTTGAGCATGGCTACTTAGGTAGCATTCATTAGCACAAGGCTGACAGACCTAGAAATTATTACTGTCAAGCCCACAATGCTGTGTGCCGTTCTGCATGTATTTACAGTCCTTTTCACCTATTCTCCCATGCCATGCATTGATTTCCTTGTTTTTGTTAATGGATATAAACAATCACTTCATAGCTATTTAAATCCTAACATTTTTTCAGCATTTTACCAACCATAGATGCTAGATCCCAAAACTCTTTGCAAAATTTTTAAAATGAAGATGTAGTTGCCAGGCACCAACAGTTGTCTCCACCAATTGCTACAATTCCTTTTTTTACCTTAACTGTTACCATTTCTAACCAGCAACTCATGTAAAGCAATCAGCAATCTAAAGCAATCAGCAACTGCTGTGAACTCGGAGGATCTGCATTTGCATCTACAGAATACTGCATATGAATCATCATCACACAGCTGTCCATCTTTACTACTTTGTAATATAAGAAAACTTACCTTAGATATTAATAAATAGCAACACTAACATGGAATGAATTAAGACTGTCTCGAAAGAGAAATTTCAGATTCACATCTTACCAGATCAGAATATTGAAGAATTGCTATTTAAAAGCTGTTCTGGACAAGATAGGTTTCCTGATCTGACAAAGTACAAATGAACACAAAAAGGGAGAAATTAGCTTTTTAGCAATATAAAAAACCCTGAGTGTGTTCAGTACAAGTTCTTAGACAGCAATAATCGTGAAAGACCAGCAGACTTATAAGCTACAAAATCCACAGTCCTTGAATTTACAACAGTTCAATTCTTGGCAACTGATTCATATTTAGGACCACTGCTCTGTTCCAAGGTCATACCTTTTGCAACCTTCTGAAAAGCAAAGTCAATGGGGAAGCCACATTCAATTAATCACTGGGTTACTAACTTATCAACTGCAGTGATTCAGTTAACAACTATGACAAGAAAGGTCATAAAATGGAGCAAAACTAAATTAACTAATATCTCACTTAACAACAGAAATTTTGGGCTCAATTATGGTCATAAGTCAAGGACTACCTGTATCTTGTTTTCAGCAGTTAATCTGTCTGGAATTGAATATTTTGGAGGCAGGCATTCATCTCAGTTCTTTTTTCTTAAAGTAGAATACCCCAAACAACGGAAGAAGGTAGTTTGCAATGCAAAGCAGGCATTTGACCATCTCATAACTGAAGGCTTTCATTGAAGACCCAGCCAAATCCATTTGGAGGGTGATTTGCATTGTGTTCCCAAAGTGTGCAATACATTGTTCAGTTCAGTCTTTGTAAACAGCAATGGCTCATGCCCCACATTTCCTAGTCATACCACAACTAACTGTAATGATCTACTACATATGACTTTCAGAAGTTACGTAGAAAGGCACTATGTAATCTAAAACCATCTCATTTTGGGCCCTGATGGATTATGTGCATACTTTGCTTAAAAAAAGCTCTCTTTGCCATAGCGGAATTTCTAGCATTATATATGAGATGTCATTCAGACCCAGACTTCTTACCGAACTATGGTCCTTAGTTATGGTCATGTCCCTATCTTCAAAAAAGGTGACCCAGCTTGGTTGAAAAACTAACAGACCAATTCTCACTGTGTGGTTGCATCAAGTGCAAAGTCCTATGGAAATCAATCATTAAACGCATTCATCAACCTCCACTTAGAGTCAAACAACCTACTCTCCAAAAACAATTTGTTTCAGGAAAAATTGTCCTGCAATCTACAAACTCCTAACATGCAATATCATGGACAATTCATATTGATCAGGGTAAAGATATAGATGCAATTTACATAGACTTCTGCAAAGCCTTTGATTTATGGTACATGACAAACTACTGTTTAAAACTAAACTCTTGCGGCATTTCTGGATCCTTTCATTAAGTGGATTACTACATTCCTGTCAAACAGGCAACACAATAGTACAATAGAGTGCCTATATAACCCTGCTCCAGTTAACAGTGGTGTCCCCCAAGGGAGCATTCTAAGACCCACACTCTTTATACACATATAAATGACCTTTAGCGATCACCTTATAAACAACTGTGTCTCTTAGCGATGATGCAACAACTATTCAACACCACCGACATATTAGCTACTGTCCTTCAAAGCGATTTGTGATAATGTTTCTGAATGGTCAAACAATATGGAACTCCAATCTCAATGAACAAAGCTCTGTCCTACACATTGGTAAAAAAACAGTGCACCAAATACAAATTAGGCAGATATGACCTTTGTTGATGATCCTGCACTCTGTCAAAGGACCTTTGGAGTACTCATATCAAACTAAGCTCCAGAGCTCAATGTAACAGCATTGGCCCAAAAGCATTAAGAGTTGTAAAATCTACTCTTATGAAAGCTTCTCCTCTGGAAATAATATTTGCCATCCACTAGAAGCATACAAAACTTGCCAGACCAATAATTCGAATAAGCTCATCAGTCTTGAATCCGCACTGTATATCTACATTAATACAATTGAAGCAAGTCCAAAAGTATTTTCACAAGAAGAGTACTTACACTCCTCTGGCTCGCCACACTCTGCTCGCAACAGAATACCCTATATCACCAGGCTTGAGATTTTGGGCTTGGACAATCTTGAACTATGCCGCCTACAGTTGGACTAAAGCATAGCACACCAAATTATCTGCTACAACATCCTACCAGTTAATGACTACTTCAGCTTCAACCACAACAGTACAAGAGCATACAATAGATACAAACTCAATGTAAACTGCTCCAAACTTGATTGCAGAATGTATGACTTCAGCAACAGAGTGGTCAATGCCTGGAATGTATGACCTGCCTCTAACCCCCACTCCTTTAACCTCAAACTATCCACTATTGACCTCACACCATTCCTAAGAGGTCTGTAAGGGGCATGCATAAGTGTGCCTATTGTCTCTGTCCTATTGCCCCCATTTATTCATAGCTATTTCCTGTATTCTTACTCATATTTATACTTATACCTTTTATCTTGTAAGCAATTGACAAATCAAATCAAATAAAAAAATGGATCAACAATTATAATTTCTTCCTTTGATTTGCTTTGATTCAATGTTTCATTCCTAAATTTAGACTTGAACTGGAGCACCCTTTCAAAGCACAACATAGTCATACTTCCTATCTTGGACCCAACTCCTAATTTCCTCCTCATAACCCTATCTAAAGCAAATAGGAAGACTGCATGAATCCGAGGGACATTCCATGGTTTAACATTACATTCAGAAACCTTTTCTCTCTTAAATAAGGGCATAACCCTATCTGCTCATCCCAAATGCTTCAGTTATCCAGAGAAAATTATCATTCTTTATAACTGTAATTACAGAATACTGGGATAGAAAATCATGCTTCTCCCCCTCTCCCCACTTGTTTTGTCAATGCATGTAGAAACTGGGAGGTTATTTTTCATCATTGTGGTAATTTTCACTAATCTGACAAGTATGTTACAGATGTGATTCTTCAGTTTAAAAACTAATACTCACGATTAATATGTTACAATGATGAATTGCTCATTGTAATCTGTCATCATGTGGGGAAAATTGGCATAATTAATGTACAGTTATTGTTATAAAACAGCAATTTGGTAACTGAGGATAATACAACAGAGAAGGGGGAAACCCCTTCCTTTTTTCTGTCTACAATTGATTTCATTTTGTATTTCTAAGGGACAGAGCTTTATAGAATCCAACACAATGGACTTGTAAAAGACAGTGCACAGAATTCTGCAGACAATCCAGATATGGAACAACCTTCATAGATCTTCCAGGCTACTTTGTCCCAGTAAGTTCCACAAATACAAAGGACAGTACTTGCTGTTTAACCTCCTGCCTTACAACAAAATCAATAGAGTTGTTGTTATTGTTGCTTTTATGTAGGGTTTAGAAATAAACATTGAATAGACAATTAGTCCATCTAGACTCATATTGTCCACACTAATTGGAAACAGGTTTCTAGACTTATATGAAAATGGCAAGCATTAGATCTGAGACTATGACTTTCTTGTATTCCTTTGAGAGTTAGTGAAAAAAAGATCACATGAGAAGCACCTTTTGCATGCAACAATAAAGATGTCACTTGTATTATATTGTTTTTCATTGTTCATATAATTTATTCATTCATTTTATTTTTATTCTTCCAGTTTTGTGGTTCTTGGCAATTAAAATATCACAATAAAACCAAAAATGAACAGATAATAACTGATTCAAAAGAGATCAAAGTACAATGGAAACAGTATACTAAACCACTATATAGAGAAATGTCAACATCCCAAATACCTTTTAAGATATTTATTTCTTAACAAGAACATCTATTATTAGAAGATAAAGTTACATCAGCACTCTGGTTATGACCAAGTTAGAAGACTACAGGAATTGATGAAATACCCACAGAAATATAGGAAGCACAAAAAAGAAGCAGTCAAGATCAAGGCTGTCAAACTCCTGGCCTACAGACCGGATGCGTCACACTCTGGCCACAGCCATGCCTGATTTAGTGAAGGGGTAAAAAGTCCTGATATGTCATGTAACGCCACCATGATGTCATGAGTTTGACATCCCTAGTCAAGATAATGAAGCTATGCCAGCAAATCTGGACAATTACACAGTGGCCAATCAATTGGTAAACATCAATCTACATTATAATATCAAAATAGGGAAATTTTCCACAGTGTGTAAACTGTTGTATAATATCCTTAGGGTAGAGCTCTACATGAACAAAATGACATCAGAAGTTCAAGCCAACTTTAAAAAAGGTCAAGGAACATGAGACATTATTGCTGATACCTACTGGATAATGTAGAAAGCCAAAACACATTCAAAATAAGCCAGTATGTATCTGTAGAGATTCTCAGTCATCGAGGTCATGCTTATTTCAAAGGTGCTTTTTCAGGAGGCAACTGGACTTTGTTTTTTTTTTCTTTGAAAAAGAAAATGCACCTTTGGGACAACCATGACCTGGATAACTGAGAATCTCCATAGACATTTAGCTATATAGTTTGGGATGAACACCTTTTGAATGGTGTAAAGTAGGAATGGATTTCCAGAGGAAAAATTGCAGACTGCAGGAACTAGGAACACTACTCAGATGACTTTGAGGACACAGATAAACCTCCAAGTGTTTCAACAACTCTCGAAAAGGATGCAAATGCCTAGTTGTCTGCAAAGGAATATAAATCTTTCCATTCCCCACTATCCTGTCAGAGCTGAAGAAGCTTCTTAGATGAGAAGTGAAACATCTTCAAAAGAAAGAACAAGAAAGTCCAGTTGCCTCCTGAAAAAGCACCTTCGGGACAAGCCAGTATGTGCTTGATCAATTGTAGAAAAACTTTCAATTGTATCAAACAGATCAATCTATGAAAAATGGGAATCCAGAACTAGCTTCATAGTTCTCATGAGAAATTTATATATAGTGCAGGAAGCCACAGTACAGACAAAACACGGTGAAACAGTCTGTCTTCAGGTTGGCAAAGAAGTGTGAAAAGGCTGTGTACTGTCCCCTTATTTATTCAACTATAATCTGATTATGTATTAAAGGTAGTTGGATTGGAAAAAGCATGCTTTTAAAATTGGAGACAATACATCAGAAAACTTGTACTATAATGATGACACTGCCTCTCTAGTCAAAAATACAAAAGATATGACAGCCCTAGTATTAAAAGTCAAAGAGAACAGTGAAAATATTAAATATAAAAAAGAGAAAAGTAATGGAAACAAGTAAAACTGACCTTAGAACTGACAATGAAAGCACTGAAGTGATGGTTAGCTTCTCCCTTTTAGAATCAACATCATCATTAAAGGAACAAGCAACCAAGAAAGATTATTTATTGATTTTATTTATTTGTCAATCGCTTACAAGATAACAGGTATAAGTATATACATAGTTATGAACACATAAAACGTGTAAATATATATCTTTTAGACACTAAAGCAATTTGCATTCAGAGAAACTGAGTTTTTGTTTTGTTTTTCTTGCTCATTTGATATTCTGCCTGCATTTTTAAAATGTGCAGGTACAGCGTAGCCAGAGGTATCCCAACAATTCTTTCATTAATTCAATGTGACATTATATCCCTTGGGTCAGGGAGGATCTGCCATCTTTCCTAATGTTGCACACAAAGATAAGAAAGGATGAAGCGTTATATGAGCCAACAAAAAAAGGGATTCTCAAAACAGCAACATCAGAAGTAAACATGATGCAGATGTCATTCAATGAATCCTTAGCATGAAAATAAACTGACACAGTAATTTATGCCTTTCATGACTCAAAGAGTTGCCATTTAAAAAAAAGGGAAGCTTTTACATATGACAAATGAAAGAACAGCAGATAAAGCTTTAATTAGCATGGAACTGTGCTGATGAGAACTTTGCTGAATTTCGTTCATCCATGAAGCTATTAAAAGTAAAGAAGCACTGTCAGTCAAAAACAGACATTTCTGCTGAGGCAAAAAATGTATTGCCCCATGTTTACTCAGAAATAAATCATTGTTTTCACTGGGATTTAACTTTAGTATGGTTTGAGCCTAATCCTAAAGCGTTTATCCCAAAGTGTCATTGCATTCAATTATGTTTACTTTCTATGACATTACCATTGTAACCTTCAACTGGCAACACTTGCAGTTACAGACTAATCATTCCACATCAAACAAATTCTTGCAATTAGTTAAGGGAAAATGGTGGGGCAAGGAAGCCAAATTTATCATTCCTTTTGTAGCCATGAAACATGCAAAAATTTGGGCTGGGATCCATTTATGAAACAATTTCCAACATTAGTAGCAAGGATTATATAAGATATAAGAATGTGATTCAAACAACCTACTCTCTAATAAACAATTTAAAATCTAATAAACAATTTGGTTTCAGGAAAAAACTATCCTGTAATCTGCAACTCTTATACTGCAAAAACATATGGACTAACAACTCGATCAGGGCAAAGCAATAGATTGCAATCCTACATAGAACTTCTGTAAAATCTTTGATTCAGTGTCACTGACAAAACTACTCCTAAAACTAAAATCTTATGGTACATCTTCTGGTTACCAAACATAACTGGACAGAAGCATTCCTGTCAAATCAGACAACAAACTGGTCCAAAATTTGGATGTCCCTATCAAAATTCTGTAGCCTGTCAACAGTGGTGTCCCCCAACGGCAGTGTTATCGAAGACCAACTCTCTCATATCTAACAATGATGACGCTCTGTGACATATTAAGAGCAATGTGTTCTCTTCGCTGAAATGTAAAGCTATTCAACAAACCACAAACAGTACTGCTAACCCTTCAAAAAGACCTTGACTATGTATCCAGAGTGATCAAACATGGCACTTCAAATCTCAACAAATAAATGCTCTGTCTTACATATTGGCTAAAAATAAAAAATAAATAATCAGAAATAAAATAAATGCAAATAGTCAAGACCTTGTTGAGGATCCAAACTCTGTAAAGGACCTTGGAGTACCTCATCTCTATGACCTAAGTGCTAGAGCCACTGTAACTACATACCAAAAAAGGCATTAAGAGTTGTTTTAACCTAATCCTTATGTTAGCGTTTTTTCCTCTGTAAATATCACAACTATGTGCTAACCAGGGTATACAAACACATTTTTTAGACAATACTTGAATACAAGTGATCAGTCTGGAACCCACATTACGTATCTGATATTAATACAGTTGAGAAAGAGCCCAAGAAAAAAATAATCTTTCAAAGAAGAGTTTCTCCCCACTCCTCTACTCATTGCAGATTACCTTATATGCACCAGACTTGAAATTCTAGACATAGAAAACCTCGAACTAGATTTTTAGAACCTAAAACTAGGCCTTCGTCTGAATCTTAGTACATATTAAATGATAATAGTTGGCAATGTCTGTCATGAAATGAGCCTCAACCATAAACAATACAAGAGCACACAATCAGATAGAAACTATGTAAAACCGCACCACAACTTGATTGCAGGAAAATATGACTTCAGCCAACAGAGTGGTCATGTCTGGAATTCTCTACCTTACTCGTTGGTGTTTTCTTCCCTAAACCGCCAAAAAATTTAACCTTAGACGTCTACTATTGACCTCACTTCCTTTCCTAAAGCCGCATGTCCACAGTCTGCAACCCATGGATGGAGAAGAGGATGTTTTGAGAGTTTTGAGCTGCTCAAAATTTTTTGAGCCGGAAAATGTAATCCAACATCGTCCAGTCTCTGTCATCCGCTATACGCATACGGGGAACATCCGATTGTCATCCGTGGTCATCCGTTACGCATTCCCCTACATCTGCTAGGCCTAAACCGCTGCGCATAGATGCCGCGGGCAACTGCAGAATCCGCTCCAGCAGAAAGCGGACACAGGGAGGAAACGACGGAACAATCAGTGCAGGCCATATCGAAGAATTACCTGGAGCTACTCCTCACGGCACCTCCACTGAAGAAGGATGGAAGAAAGGTTGCAGAGCAGTGCTATTCAGCAGGTGGAGAGACTTCCCCACCACGCGTTGGAGCCACCAGATGGCACGAGGGAATGCACTGTTGCGCCATGCAAAGCTCCACCAGGGTCAGGGTCCACCGTTATTTCAACTACAAGGGCATTCTTTCAGCATATACTCTGCTTGGCCATCGGGTCGAGTGATCTGGCTCGCTGGACTACAAGTTCATGTACAGATGAGAATGTCTTGCCATGGGCCAATGCTCTACATTTACGAGATTGCCCAGGTAATAGCAAACGCCCAGTGCACCATGCAGGAGATGCACCTACATCGATGGGCTGTCCCAGATCCGACCCCTGCCCAAAACGAACGCAAGATGTGCCCTACTTCATCATGGGGGATGACAACCTTTCCCTCAGAACCCTACCTCATGGAAGCCTACACTTCCAGCAGTGCCTCGACCCGTGAAGAGAGATCTTCACTACAGTGCTGTCAGGGCAAGGCGGGTGTGGAGAAGCCTTTGGCATCCTGGCCAACAGGTTGCCGGGTAGCTTCTAACCACCATGCAGCATCGCTTAACAAGACGTGAGGAAACTCGTGGAAGCTTGCGCATCCTGCACAATCTCATGCGCACCGCTACCAGTGTTGAGACGAACAGGCTCATGGACCTCCAACAGGCAATGGGGACATGGAGTCCTGGGAATGGAGGCAAGGGCGAAAACCTGATAGACACGGAGGATTGTGCAAGGCCCCAAGACGATGCCTCATGGTGAAGGGAAGAAGCAGCGCACGCTCCTGAAGACACTGCGTGGCAACTCCGCAGACTGGAGCAGTGGAGTGGCAAGACAGGATGCATAGATGATTAATGGATGCTCTCCTTCAGCCTGTCCTCATAAACACTGATGAGGATTGGTGCATGTAATGTTTGGGGTGGGCCTACAATGAACAGGGCATTTAATAAGAGTTGTGTTTATATATTCATAATGTGTGGGATGCAATGCTTACATTGTTATTGATAATGAAGGGCCATATGTGTGGCAGCTGGGAGGGTGGACCATACAGTCCCACTATGCATTTGCAGCTGGAGTTTAAGCATCCCACAGCTATACTTAACCTCAAAGGTACTCGCCATCCACAGCTATCTTAACCCATCCCAGAAGGTTCTGCCCATCCACGCTATCACATCGCTCGTATGCCTAGAGATCCCATCCACGCTCATCCTGCCATCACTCACTTACCCTCCCAAGTCACTGGCAAAGGCTTAAACATTTCTAAAAAGTATTCTCACAGAGATCTTTATTTAATAAATAAATGAAGCAAGTGTGTGAAGCAAAGATAGATCTTTAATTAATAAACAAGCTTGGTAAAATAGAAAAATGACCCAAAGTCAAGTGTCCAAAATAAAGTCTACAGGTAGTCACCCAGTCTCTGGCCACTCTTCTCAGTCAACTCAGAGGTGTGCCCAGTCTCAGGGGTGAAGGGTCCAGGTGCTGTGGAGGTGGCCTGCTGCTGGAGTGCTGGTCTGATAGCGCCACTGGGGTGCCTGGCCCCGAGAGGACAACAGGGGACGGTGTTGTTGAAGGAAGCTCCTCAAGACAGCTGGGTCAGCCCCATGATTGTTGAGAGCTCCTTCCTCATGCCATGGGGTTCAGCCCATACCGACGACAGATGTACTGGAGCCGGGCTTGGCTGTGGGGTGGAGGAAGGAGCAGTGTGTGAGGCTGGTCTGGTCTTGCGAGCTGGGTGAGGACTGGTGTGGGTGGCATCATTGGCGTGGGTGGCATCAGTGGCGTTGGTGGCAGCAGTGGTGGTGGATGGCATCGGTGGCATCAAGTGGAACCGGTGGCAACGGTGTCATCGATGAACATGTGCCTGGACTGGGAAGGCTGCTGGCTGTGCTGCTGGACCTCCTGGTAGCCGTAAGCCTGGTAGGTGAGGGCCTGTTGGAAAGCCTTGGAATGGGAGGGACATACTGGGGTGCGAGCAGCAAGAGCTGGACTGCGTGGGAGCAGGTTCATCTGGATTTGGAGGGTTGTGAAGCAGATCGGTGATCTATCCTTCACACCTGGTACTGGATTCTGCTTTGTAACCATGAGGGTACTGGTTCACATAGGTGAGGAAGGGCTTGCGGTTGGAGGATGAGGATTGGTTGTGGACCAGCTTGAGGAGAGGATATCTATCGCTGTTCTGATGGTGTCTTTATCTCGCAGCAGGACAGTGTGGGTCTGTCCTCTGTCTGGCTCTCCTGCTTTCTGTGGAGTGGGCTGGGGGTGGATGCGGGTTTGGACTGTTGGTGGAAGTTGCCGTCTCTTTCCTCCCACTGCACCAGGGAGTCCTCCACGGCTCCGCCACGAATCAGAACAGCTGTCGCGCCGGGTTCTCCATCGTGGCAATGCTCCACAGACACCTGCCTGGAGACAGGAGCATGAACTCTCGGCTGGAAGAGGACTGGCTCTCAGCAGGCTGCCTGAAGAGAGGGTTGTTGAGAGGGGCTGACTCCTCGGTGGCCGATCTCACCCTTCAGGAAGCTGCACTTGGCCATGACGTAGGTCTCTCATGTCTGTCCAGTTGACGCGGCCTGGGCCAGATTTCTTGAGGTGCAGCTTCCGTACCAGGTGTGGCAATGTGCTTCACACCAGCCGAAGAGCACCTCCAAAGTGTGCCAAGCTCTCTGCCTTCTCTCTCCAAGCGCCTGCTTCCTTTTGGTGTCCTATAGAGCCTGTGTCCTTCCGCATAGATACTCATTTCTCTCTGCAGCCACTCGCACCATATCCTCAATGGTTCCTCTCGATTTTTGTTGTGCTCCTCTCCTGTTTCTCAACGTCTGCCTCTTCTCCCTTTGGCAGGACTACATGGAATCCTCATCAAGAGGGGGCTTCAGGTTTGTAGGGGCTGCTCCTCCACACCACCACAGCAGCAGCACACAGCAGGACCAAGTAGAAGCACGCAGCAGCACCAGCATACCAGGAAACAGCAGCAGCAAGAGTAAAGCACCAGCAGCGCCAGCAGCACCAGCAGGACCAGCAGCACCAGAGCGACCAGGAGCAGCCAGCAGGACGCAGCGGACGAGAAGGCAGCTTCAGCAGAGTAAGCCGCAGCAGAAGACCACGCCATAAGCAGCATCATCAGTCCCTCCCAGAAGCAGAGCAACAGAAAGCCCAGCCCCAGAAGAGCGAGCCCCGTGCTGGCAGAAGCCCCACACCACAAGCAGAAGCAGACGTGAGGGCCAGGGGGGTGGGAGGGTGGTCCCTGTCCCTCTTGCCAGGGCTGGCAGCAGATGGCTTGAGGCTTTCTCTTTCTTCCCATGGTTTGTGGGGTTGCTGGCTGGCAGTCAGGCTGGCAGGCTGGAGGCAGGCAGGCTGTGGGAAGCAAGGCTGGCAAGGCTGGCAGGCTTGGCAGGCAGTCGATGTGTCTGGAAGCAGGTCTTTCCTCTGAATGTTGACGTGCTTGGGATCTGCTCCTCTTTATATATCCGCGGGGCTGATGCAATGCATCTCCTGCATGCCAGTGAACACTAGAGCATCTGCCTAGGCATCCAGCTAGGCTTCCGCTGTGCATCCGCCTTCATCCGCTTGGCGTCCGCTGTGCATGACCGCTTTATCCTTCTGTTTCTGCTTTGCTGCGCTCCCTGGAAAGCCTTGCGGATGTGCATCCGCTCTCATCCGTTCCATCCGCCTAGCTTCCGTGGAGCACCGCTTTCCATCCGCCCTGCGTCCTCCCCCCGTCCGTTCCTTTCCGTGTTGTCCGCTCTGGTTATGCAAATTTTTACCCCTTTTGAGAGCGAACAACGGATGGAACATTTTTCTCGTCCGCTGTGTCCTTTCTACAAACGTTTTGCATCCGTCAGCCAGTGTGACAGGGCCTTAAGAGGTCTGTAGGGGGTGTGCATAAGCATACCAAGGTGCCTACTGTCCCTGTCCTATTGTTTCTTTTTATTTTTCTTATATGTATCCATTTCATGTACTCATAATTATGTCTATACTTTTATCTGTAATCTTATAATCGCTTGACAAAATAAATAAATAAATTTAAAAGGATGTCATTCTCCTGTCCCTGGCAATTTTGACAATGATTTTATCATCTGCTTTGGAATACAAATTCAGCCAGTTCTTTTCCAGTTTAAAGACAAAGGGATGGTAAGCTTCATTTGCTAAGCATCTGTCCAGAATTTGATTATTTGGAGTGCGGGAAGAGCCTCATTTGTAAAAAGGGTTGCCAACTGACCAAAGACTATCCCTCTAAGCAGCTCTTATGCCTTAACCACCAAGTTAAGACTTCAGCATGACAGGACATGCTAATGACCATACATCAAGGAAATATCATGTATAAAGGGCAACTTGAAAACTGACAACTTTTCAGGTGGAATTTGCACTCTTACTTCGCAATGTTTTGGCTCTTCCGAAACTTCATAAAGAATTTCCAAACCCACAACTATTTCTAACCTTCTTTTGACTACAACAACTTTTGTCTCGGAGTGGACAAAAATAAAACAACAAATTGCTGCGACAAAGCTTTTCTTTAAAATAATGTGTTAACCAGTCGCAGATCTTCCATAAATTTGGGGAAGCCGCCGCAACCACTTAAAAATAGGGATGAAGTAAATCATTAAATATATAAATAAAGAAGGGAAACGAAGTCGGAGGTGGCGGGGGAGGGAATCGCTGTAAGCGGGAAAGCCAGAAGCAGAGGAATTAGCTAAACAAAAGAAATCATGGCGGAGCGTTTCTGTTTGGCACCCTTAAAGACAGTGAGGATTATGGACTTGGGGGGAAAAAAAAAAAACCCAGATGGCAAGAATGTCGCTTCAGCCGGGTAAGTGGGGCAGCAACCCGGGGTTAACGGTGAAAACCCTTCCTGAGTCCCCCTTTCTCCTTTCGAACAGTCCCTTTTTCTCCGCTGCTTCCATTAATCTCCGCTCCTGTATTCTCTAGTACAGTATTAGGAGCTAATGGGTTGTAACTTCGTCGTAGGACCGGAAGGTTTCCTGGTCGTTTACGCAACGACCGGAGCGCGCAATCTGTGCCAAAGCGTGTGCCTTTGCGCAGCGGCCGTGGCGCATCTGGCCGCCCGCTCTTCTAAAGGAGAAACTCGGGGGGGGGGGNCGCCCGCTCTTCTAAAGGAGAAACGGGGGGGGGGGGGACTGGGTCTCGGAAGCGAAGACCGCAGCTCTCCTGCTTTCAGCAAATGAACTCGCGGGGGCGTGCAAAGGGGGACTTTGAAAGGCAGCTAGAGGTCCTCACCCTGCTGTCTGGCAAAAGAGTTTGGCTGCGCGTGTTCGTTCGGAGAGAGGAAACGAGGCAGGCGAATAAGGTGGATCCTGTCTTCTGGGAGAAGAAGGGCGAGGAGGAACTGGGGGAACGAAAGCCCCCTTGCTTTGTATTCCCCAGCGAAGCGTAGAGAAGAAAAGAGGTGCTTAGCTTTAAAGGGGACGAGGCGTGCCGGGCGTTTGGTTCTCCCAGTGAGGTTAGATTGGGTTAATGGTTAACCAAACCGTTGTAGCTTCCTTTGTCATGAACGAGCATCAGATTATGGAGTTGTATGACAAAACAGGTCAACTTCTGAGTACATATACAGTGGTTTTCTTTCTTTCCTGCATAGCAGAATAAGCAACAAAGCCCTAATTTTTACTTGTCGGAAGGACAATGTTCTATCAAAAAATACCAAACATATACTGATGGAAGAGATTTTGCAGCTCGAAGTTGACCTGTGTGCTTGGTTGTTTTCTTGCAGACGTTTTTATCACCAAACTAAGTAACATTATCAGTGTTAGAAGGGAGTGGGGTTTGCCCTGTCATGTTGCTGTGAATATTCTTGGTGGTTCTTTCATTAGGCTGTTGTTTGCTAGTTGTTGCTAGCTGTTGTTGTTAGCTTATTTGTCTGTTACCTAGTTTGGTAAACAAACATTACAAGAAAACAACCAAGCTAACCAGAGCACCAGGGACCTTACTTATCTAATACTGCAACATATTCTATTTTGTTCAATAAGAAGTAGGTATCTGGGCAGTGTACAAAATGTCTTCCCGCCATTTTGCTTTGCAATTCAAAATGCCCTCTTAGAATATCATCGTTCACTTTTCAGCCTGGCATATTTTTAGTTGTTCCCTCACCAATGTACTAATTTGAGCTACTACTTAGCTTCTGAGATCAGTCAAGATCACCTGGGTACTGGGAAAGTTGTAATGATGCTTATATACACAGTACATTTTTTAAAAAAAATACTAAAAGATGCAATAATAGTGATAATAAAATACATTGCATTTTCTACTATGCTATCACAGATAGGGCACATAAAAATCCAATTCACTACAGCTATCCTCTCTGGACTATGCTTCATTACAATATGATGAACTAAATGAGTTGCAGAGCATTTAGACACCAACGTTCAAGATACAAAGCAGAGCAACACAGAATTGGCTGGATGTTTTCAAGCATCACCACCAAAGAACAAAAAACAAGCATCTTTATTGATTTATAAAACTATTGGACAAATGTTATTGACCCAGGAAAAGTTGAGCATTGATTCTTCATATATTTCAGACACAGTTTTGCATTTGGAAATGCAAAACGCCTTCCAGGAAGAATATGAGCATGTAGCATTATCAGTGTTCTCTGTTGCCCACAAGAACAAACCCAGGCAGGACATTTAGTGTTTCCAAAAAGGAGATGAAGCAAAAGTAAAATATTCTAGTCTGATTTAGAAGGATATGGCTCTTGGGTTTGTGAACTGTTATTAAAGAGGTTCTTCCGTTCCCTATATAATATTCCATTTACCATGAAGTACTTTTCTTTTAAATTTTAGATAAAATACTCAGTGTCTTGCAGCAGACTCACAAAAACTGGGAGAACCAAGGGTGATGGTGTGGGTATTCCGTAGATAAATAGTGCTTTTCTATTGGCTGGAATTTTACCATACATTCTAAGAACAATCAGTAACTACATATATGCTTACTATTGAGTAAGGTACATTGTTGCAAACCTTGTTGCAAACTGTACATTGTTGGAGGTACCTTGTTGCAACTCACAATAAGCGTAAAAGAAAAATAGTACCAATTAATGTAGCAATGGGTCACTGGCTTTACTCTTTTCTTGATAATACTTTTTTTTGTAATGCAATATATTCCTTTCTTTCTAACCTATTTAAAAGAACTATTTTACTTATTTGATTGAGAGACTTCATAGATATTAGCTAATAAAACTCCCATATTCCATGTTAGAAATGTTTATAAGAGGGACAATATGTTTTGTTTGGAAACCAAAACAAACAATTATTTTGGAAGTGCAGGTAAATCATTGCTGATAGGCTACACTGGCACAGGTGTCAAACTCGCCGACGTGATGTTTTACAATGTTTTCCCCATTTGCGGCCTCCAGTTTGACATTCTTGGAGTATAGCAGAACATTTTGGTTGTTCTGGCTTGTGACCAAAGGAATTTTATCTTAGTCCTCTTCTTCCCTACATACTCTGTGGGCCAGCCTGCCAATCACTTTTCCTAATGGCGTCTGACATCTCTTTTACTGCTGCTGTCCCCAGGTTCAAGAAAGTTATCTCATGAACCTGCCTATTATCCGAGTACCTTTCTTTCTGTGATTCTCTTTAACAGCTACCACCTGCTATAGCAACTCCAAAACACTTCTGCCTAAAAAACATGTTCGTACCAAATACACATGTAATTATAGACAAGAGCACCAGAAATTAGCCATCTTTTGCAATTCCCAATTGAATATATACTACCAACTACTTTCTGTTCAGTTCAAACCTTATTTCGGTCAAAATCCAGTACAAAACAAAACAGTTAACAAAATATTTAAAGGAGAAGGAAGGCCAGAGGTATAAAACTCAATCTAAAAAGATAGTATAGATTATTATTACTATTTTTATTATCACTCTAAATTCTCTCTAAAACTAAAAAACTATTTTAAGTTTCACTTTAAAGTAAAGATATTTACATAAATCAAAACATTTTCTATAATACCTATCACTACTACATCATTATCTCAGCCTGATTTTTAGAACTCGTTGCTCTTCACTTTTCTACATCATTTCAAGAATGAAGCTTTGAGAAAAAGACCATGTCTCTGAATCCAGAGTAGACCTGTTTAAAATGATGGAATGTTTGTCATGATGAAATTAAATCCCATTCATTACAGGGGGACTAGTCTTAGTATGACTAAATCTGGTACCAACAACTAATTATTTAAAATCAAATTAGTTCCCTTGACAAGCTCATGTCAATGTAAATGTAAGCATTTCTACTCATTCAACTTTTGATTAGTCTCTCTTAGAGCATTCAGATACATTAGATGGTATTGTAAGTAATGCATCACTTATACTTTTTTAAAGGTAAAATTGCAGCTCATTTAACTGATGTGAGATTCTGATTATCAAAACAAATAGACATGTAAAATGTATTGCTAGGATAATTACTATCACTATGTTGCCTGTGCACTTATTGTCAAAAATAGTTTTATAAAAAGTGTTAAAGAACTGGGACATTGCCAAGTCGCACATATTTGATGGTACAGTTGACTTCCCGCTCCCTGTGTATGTATGTGTGTGTGTGTGTACACCCACATCCTACATACACATACTTCTATGGAGCCATATTCAAAGATACCAACAATTAAAATGATATTTACAGTAATAAAAACAACTTAAACAGATACTAAACCATCTTTTAAAAGGTCAAGACATTAACATAAGTAAATTGAAGCACATTAGAAACAGGGTCAAAGTAAGCCACTACAAATAAAAAAGTCTAGCAGTAATTAGTGTTCAATATTAAAGTGAAGCTTAGTTGCTCATATTGGGAAGGGATGATATAGTACATTACTCTTTCCATGTTACTTCCAATAGAGATGAAGTACAGAGCTGAATCTTTCTTATCACTGAAATAGACACACTTTCCTTTCACACAGAATTAAGTGACTCTGATTAAAAAGTGAGGCTGAAAATTGTTTCTAAAATAAGCAGGAGAAGATTCCTGTATGGGTTTTCTATCAAGTTAGCAGGCTAGGAAATTCAAATACTCCATATATTTATACAGAGTTTCTCTTGATATTTCCTCCACTAATCTTTTTCTCTTGAAGATGTGGCATTTCTTGCTTTGCTGTCTCACTCCACTTTTTTTTTTGAATGCTCAACTGAAGATTTTTTTTGTCCATTTGTCCTGATTCCAAGAACCTGCTGCCAAAGCAGTGGAGAAATAGGTTCCAGCAGCTTATGTACACATTCACATTCCAGGCTGACAGCATCTGTGAGCCTGTCACTATCATACAAGTAATAATATTAGATGTAGAACCCATATTCCAATTTGCATATCCTTCCAAAGCATTTCCAGTAAATTTGATTTAATTGATTTCCCAGAATCTTCTGTAATTTATTTTGACTTTGGATTTGCATTTCAACTTCTTATAACTGGGAAACTTGACCGGTAAAAAAAATTAATGTTATCGTAAAATTTCCATTTAAAGTTGCTTAACAATTTTGGTGAAATATAGTTCCTTAGCAACTAAAGTTTTGGAGGTTGTGAAACATTCCCTGAATTACTACTATTATGTCTTGAAAACTTCACCTATTCATCCATTCTATTCTTGATTCACTTTTAATCAGTGCTTTGCTTGGCACAATGCATCCTTTCAATCTGACTTTTTTATACTAGTATGTAATCCTGGCCAAAGATCATATTATGCATATTTTCATTTATTTTGTCATTACATTTATATTTTCCCTTCCTTATAGAAGTTCAAGGCATCATATCTAGCATTCTTAGAGTATTTCCTTGCAATCTCAGCTCTGCAAGGAAGATTGAGCTGATAATGGCTAATTGAAAGTCATTTAGCTTCTCTATCTGATACTACCTTCACAATTGGGTTTTCCAAGTTTTGACCAACATCTTCACCCTCTTATGCCACACTAACACTTAGAATGGCATTCACCGTGCTATACTGCCAACATCATTTATTACAAATGAATCTGATTGAAAGACATAAGAATAAGATTTATCTAACAAGTGAAGGAATAAATACTTCCCAATTCTCTGCTCTTGGTCCCCAAATCAAAGGGTCATTTTGACTCTATTCTAGACTATCTTTAGTCACTTCCAGCCAAAGGCAATGCAGGCTTAAGTGGATCAATGGTCTGATATGTCATAAGACAGTGTCATTTATGTTCAAGCTAAATTTGCTTCCTCCATATTTTTTTTGTTGCCAATTTTGGAAGCATGCCTGATGTAGAGCATTCAGAATTCAGTGTAAAACTTTCAGCTAATGGGAGTTAGCATGTGTATTGAGAGGGAAGAAATCTCAGAATTGTTGCTGGATTTGTCTTCCAACATGCTGCATATATAATAGGCAGACTCTCCCAGACTATAAGTGGACAGCAAGATATTATGACATGAATATATATTTTGGAGTGTTGAGCAAAATGAGAATTTCATGCATTGGCAATATCGTGTGACGAGTTCTATCTGGCATGACCTTGTGCTTACAGCGGGAAGCTGAAACATAATGAATTCTGCAGAAAACCTAGTGCACAAAAGTCACAGGACATTTCTCATTTTATTTTGTTAATAATACTCTCCTCATTTAATGCATTTTCTTGCATGCATTGCATAAGAAGGGAGATGACAAGGCGCCATAGATACAGTATCTGATGCACCTCTTCTGAATAATTTTTAAATACTCCAATTAGAGAAAAAATCTATTGATTTTCAAAACTTATTAAAAGAATTAAATATTATGTATCCGAGTTCAACACGGCAGCTACACATTTATCATCAAAAATGTTGTGATGGTCACCGAGATAATGTTTTCTAAAAATAGATGTATACAGATTTCAAACATATCAGATTTTAAATCTTGATTCACAGCAATGTATCATGAAACTCTTTGTCCATACTGTTGCATTCACGTGGGTTCCTCTATGCCACTAGCTTTATTCTTTTTTGATGTACAAGGAATGATAGGAAAGATTCAATTCCCAAAGCTTTTCAACCTAGGTTAGAGATATATAGTATATGGAGAAGTTAAGCTCAATAATAGAGATAAGAAGAAACAGAATTGTCTGAACATAAACCACCTTGTATTACAGATGCAAAGAAAAAAAAAGCTACATCAGTAGGCATGTTGTGTCAAGATTAAGTGAAGTAAACAATCATTTCTGTTCTATATTGGTCAGACCATATTTTTGTATGCTGCATCCAGTTCTGGGCACTGCTTTGATAAAGTGGATCTTATCCAGAGGAAAGCAGCCAAGATGAGACGTCAGCAGGAAGTAAAATATTATGAAGAATGGTTGGAAATGTTGATGTATTTAGCCTGGAGAAGAAAATTCTCAGGTGACATATCAGGTAAAAAAGAACTAGGGCAGATTTTTCAGAGTTAAGTAAGAAGATAGGATAAGAAGCTGCCTTTAGATTGCAAGAATTGGACTGGTTACCAGAAAACATTTTCTAAGAATTTTCATAGTGCAATGGCCTATCCTGGAAGATGGAGAATTCTCTTTCCTGGAGATGTTTAAATAGAGGTTAGATAGCTATTTCCTGTAGATGCTGTCATAATGCAAGGGCTGAAGGTTGTACTAGATCAGAGGTGTCAAACTCGCATTATCACGGCAGTGTCACGTGACGTATTGGGACTTTTGCTAAACCAGTTGGGGGTGGGACCAGCATATGACGCATCTGACCCACGGGCCGTGAGTTTGATACCCCTGTGTCTCCAAGATTCTTCCAAGCCCTTATCTTTGGTGATACTCCATATGTAATAGCATAGAATGAATAGTGGAGATTGGAGCAGTTTTCCTTGATATCGATATTTCCTACTTCTGTAACACCAGTTATAATTTCTTTGCTAATTCCAAACCAGGGAAAATGAAGTCCTGTGTGCCTTTCCTTTGCCACGTTATTATTGATTTGTTTCTGTGTCTTGTCTTAAATAGAGGTAAGCCTTTCCAAATTTTTGATATGACTGTTCAACTCTTTTCTTTAAATCTTGATATTTCACAATTGTTGTTCCGTTTTCTGGTTTTTTTTTTTCAGAAAACACCGGTTTTATAGCAGTAGTAACAGCAACATAGTCTATATCCCATTATTAGTTGCCATTCAGTAGTCCAAATATTTATCTAGATGTTGAACTTGAACTGAAATCTACCCCCCTGTTCTGACCTAGGCTTCCAAGATCATGAAGCAGACTCCTCGTCCTGATAAAACCCCTTTTATTTAGATTAAAGTGATTTCTCCTCCAGCAAAGTTCTGGCATACAGTCTTTCATGAGATTTCAGAACTACAGACCTTTATCAGGCTTGGAGAGTTGCCAGGTTGATAGCTTCCAAATACCACACTGTAGCAGCAATTACTTGGCAAGAAATCAGAAACAGATCTTCACTCTCATGCAGTGGTCACCAATTTTGGTGGGCCACAGAGAAATCTCACCCCCAGAGCACCAGGCTGCTCAGAAACACAAGGCTGCACTGCCCACATGGCCCACGGGAATCCTCCCCACCCACTTCTTACCCGGCAAACTTGCCTGCTAAATTGCTATTTTTCTGATCATCAGCTGTTATGCTGTGCCAAGATTTGGATTAGCCCGGAAGCAGGAAATGGTTGGATTTCTTGCTTTCTAGCTAGTCTTTAGATCTTCGGCTCTGATTTCAAGCACAGCCGAACCTCCCTTAGGACTGAAGGTTCGATTATTCAGTGCAGACAAACAGCAAGCAAATTTTATGTGACAGACTGAGCTAGCCGAGGGCAAATAGATAGATCATTGAAGGATTCTGTGAGCAACTCAATCTGCCTGCCTGCTTTGCCTGATTTTGGGTAAAAATTGGTCTTTTTTAATAAAAAATTCAATATTTATATAAATATAATATTTACACACAAGCCATGCCCAGCCAGTCACATGACCACCAAGCCACACCCACAAATTAGGCCATGCCCACAGAACTAGTTAGTGGTCCCTGGGATTTAAAATTATGATTGGTGATCCCTGAGGTCCAAAAGGTTGATGATCCCTGCTCTAATGAATTGAACTAATTGTCTCCTGCAAACACCACTCCCCTTTAGCTCCTCTTTATTCCCTATGGGAGAGGCCATTTACTGTTCACCTTAGCCTTTACTCCTGAGTTGACCCTAGTTTCTTAGCTGGTCCCTTCTCCTGGCAGCTCTGTGCATGAACACACTGGAAACAGGCTCCAGCTGTTCTTCTGCCCCATTGATCTCCGATTCCGAAGTCTGCTGATAATTGTCAGATGGCCCTGGCCCCATCTCTGCCTCCGATACAGAGCACTCGTCAGAGCCTTCCCCAGACTCCAGGACTGGCCCATGTTCCTTCCAACCTCCTCACCGTCCGAGTCTGCTGCTAGCTCCGCTAGCCGCTGGCGGGCCACAACATCCCCATTCTTCTTTGCCAGATCCTGCCAGACAGAACAGTCAAGTCCACTGTGGCATGATTAAGAATCCTTAAAATATAGCATGAAGTTTTCAGGCATCAATCTAATTAAAAAAACAAAATCTTTGGCTAGAAGTTATTAATGCATACTGAAAATTCTTAATTCTGGCTTGCCTGCATTGTAGTATTGGAGCATTTAGCAGAAGGAATTCATGCCCCCACCCTCCACATGTACAAAATTATCTGTCTTTATTCTGTCAAAACACTGAAATCTTGTCTTGATGTGGGAGAATAAGTGAAAATACCCAATGCCTTACAAGAAATTCTCTTTCTCATTAAGTCTGTTTCGAAATGAGGATTTACTGCATGGGCAGCAGTGGCCCCTGGGGGCTTCTTGCTCATAATCCCACCTTGAAAATGGTTCTGCAGTTATTCTCACAAAAATACCAGCACTGTTTTCAGATTGGTATATCAACTTCACACAGAACTAATTGCAACCCTTGATAGGCAATTTATTCATTTGACTTTTCTCTTTTTCTTTCTTTGGCTGAATGCCCTAGTTCTATCATGCCAACTAACTTAAACCTTTCTATTTTTCCTCCTTTCCTGATGGATTTCCAGTCTTGAACTGTGAACATTTCCCATTGGGCTGTTTAGTTACAATAATGCAGAAAGCAGACAGTGAATTCTCTTGCTTCTGCTTGTGGAATCCTTCCTGGACATTAGGATATTATGATATGAATATATATTTTGAGCATCACACAAAATGAGGATTTCATGCATAGGCAATACAGTGTGACGAGGAATATCTGGCATGACCTTGTGAATGCCACCAGGGCCTCCAGAATAAGCAAAACAGGGAGGAATATGGGAAGCAGATGTTGCGATCCAGAAGAATTTTAGCAGTTTCCATAAAAACAGGAGAATAATATAGAATTATGCAGGCATGCAACTTTTTCTGAAAGCAGTTCAAGATAAACTTAGGAGGGAGGGAAAATGGAAGATTACAGAGACAAAATGAGATCAACTCCCCCCACACTAAGCACATAACTCAAAAGTAGAGAAAGAAAAATATGGAATAAGAAATTAGCACAGCTGAGGAACCAAGGAAAAGTGTGTGGCAATAGAAGGTAAATTAGAGACTGTCAGAATAGGCATTTATAAGCAGGTAGAAATAGGTGGTTTTTTTTCTACTGAGCTGATAGGCATCCACAAATACACTGTGCCCTGAAACCTTTGTAAGAAAGGACATCCAGCAGCATCATACATCCTTACCTCAAAGGCCTAATTTCCATTACAGTTTTCAAAACAATTAAAACAATAACAACCCACAGCAGTTGGAGAGACTCCCACCATTTCTTATCTTCATCCTGCACACAAAAGAGTATCTCACTTCTCTCCCAGCCTGCCAGAGGGTGCTGTTAAGGTGATTGGAAACAGTAGGAAGTAACCCCTGGTAGCAACTCTGTGGAGTTCTGAGCACACAGAAAGTTAGCTGCAAAGAAGCAAAAGCTTTATATGGGGTGGGAAAAACAATAACTCATCACACTAGGAAAAATGAAGCAGTGGAGGTCATAGTGGCTTATGATATTTCATTGTGGTATAGTCATTTGAGGTAGCAAAGATCTTGGCCAACCTCTGCAATTGAAATCTCTCTTAAGGATACGATGAGTGTGCTTCTTTGTTTTGCTTTTTCATTTTTTGGATTTGAAAGCATTTTTTTTCTTTGTATTTTTTCATCTGTTGGGATTTTTGATAGAAAAAAAAAGTTCATGAAAAGCTAAATACAAGGTTCATTTCTTCTAATCTATCTATCTATCTATCTATCTATCTATCTATCTATCTATCTATCTATCTATCATCTATCTATCATCTATCTATTATCTATTATCTGTATGTAATTTTCAACAACCTTCATAATTCTGTGTGCAGTTTTTTTTATCTGCTCTCACAATGTTCCGAGAAGTACAAAAACTAAAAAGTAATAGTGTTCTGGTTTGTATATGACTTAAAAAATGAATCGGGCTAAATTGTTTTATAATGAGATCTACAATTCTCTATTACTGATGTCTCTGATCAGAAGGTATGATATCAGAAGGTATCAAATTATCTATTTTTATGGCTACATGAACAGAAATATGATTATTTTGGGGGGGGTGTTCAGAGGTTAAGATCCGAAACAGGGCCTTTTGTTCTTATGGTTTGAATTTCACCTGAAACAAGGAAACCCAATGTTTCATATTTGAACAAACTTTCCTTAGACCTTGGAAAGAGATCTAAATGAACATTTAAGGTTTTAGAATATCCAATTATACTGGGCTCAGGATAACTTACATTTTAGACCATGTTTGAGGATTAATTTGTGACAGGACGGAAGAATTGGGTTTTAGAAGATGAACGTTCCAAATCAAGAATAACAAGTAGTATTAAACATTGAATATTCAGATCTGCTTATGAAGATGTGGTTGTTTTCGATTTGATGCTGTATCTGGTTTTTCTTTTGAGATAAAATCAAAATGAGGACTGGGCTAAATCATTAATTGGGTAAGTTGCACTACAGTAATACCTCTGAAAGCCAGTGTTGGATGTATTTGTAGAATATTAGTCTATTCAAGGACTAAACAGTATGTAAAGTCTTGTGTTATTTTTCTTTGTTTTAAATAAACCCCGATATAACACCCACACAAATATATATACATAGTTTCTAAGAATTGTTGGCTTTTATAATGTTATTTTTACATCAGATTTTCAAATTATTTCTTTGTGCACTGCTGTAGGTTCCATTGGGAAGAACAGCAGGATAGAAATTAAATAATGCATCATTGAATGATGATGATAAATATATGTTGATAACTTTCACATGCACATAATTCAATTCAATTTTAAACAGACTTTTAAAAATTAATGATTAGATGACCTCTAGAGTAGAGTGTACTTATTCCATGAACTACTTTTTCTAAGCAGCCAGCAGCAGTAAACTACTGTATATTCAGTCTTCATTTACCCATATAGCATACTCAGTCTTCATTAATTCATACTATTTCTCCTCCCATTATTTTTTTAAGAATTGTTAGTATTACTCAAAGCTTTGAATTCACCATATTATATTGTTAACTGTCTTGTTATATATAGATGGGAGCATTAGGGCTATAAGATTATCACTGTCTGGAGAATGAATACATTGGTATATTAAGCTCAGTTTTTCCTGAAACAAAGAGCTGTTGGATGTTAGCAGACTAATTATGCACATGCTTCCATTTAAAATACATTGAAATAATGCATTGAAATAATACTATGGAACAAATAATGTATATAGTTCGGTTGTAACATGTTTTTTTTTTTCAAATGGGCTCAGGCTGGATGGGCTCCAACCTGAGGAACTACAGCAAGCTGAGTAAATAATACATGGAAGGATAATACACACTTTTAAAAGTCCATAATTACATATTTACATGACAGTCTGTAAATTCCATAATTACTTAGTTACACAATAGACCATAACAGCTGCTACTGTCTGTAATGGCAACTCCCACAGAATGGCATTGTAGATGATTTTTAACAATATGAAGTAATGTAAATAAATAAATGCATCAAGAACTATCTCCAAGCCATCTCATATAGATGCATAGACACAGCGACAAAATCAGAGGTTTTTCTTTTGGGCTTGATGGACAAATAGTTGGGGGGGGAGGGAAAGTCATGGAACTTTGTTTTTATACGTGATAACTTAAGCAAGATTATAGGATGCACAAAGATGGAAAGATTTTGGGTTCCTCATAATAAAGGAATGGTTGATGAAGATGATGAAATTTGCTGAGATGGCTAAATTGACTTCTTTGATCAGAGAAAAGACAATATCTACGTTTATTGGTGCCTGGAAACAGCTTATAGATTTTTGAATGAAACAGAAAAAAGTTTATGATTTATGGTTTTGATGATTAGATAGACTGTAGAAAGAAGAAAACCATTCTTATTGTAGAATAAAAGAGAAATTTGTAATTGTACTTAGAAGAGTAGTAAAGAAGATTGGAACCTCCTGATTTGTATCTTCTTTTTTTTAACCTTTTTTGCACTTTAAGATATTTCTTTAAGTTTTTTCTTCTTCTTTACATCAGTTCATGTTAGTTTATAATCTTTTTAAAAAGTCTTTAATAAGATTATGCAAAAAAAACAAGTACACAGAAAGACATGCATATCATATGAGTTTTCTTAACTCTTATATACAGAAGGTAATCCACATGCAGATGTCCTGTAGCAGTCTTTGCATGTTAGGAAGTGTGAATCTCAACTGGGTACATATCTGAATGCAAAAATGGTGCATACACACTGGATTACTTCCAAAGGTCATGCAACTAAACGCACAGCAAATGTAGATGGGAAATGCAAATTTAATTAAACACACAATTTAGATCCTGTTGAAAGCAATCAATGATTTCTGTATTCTGATGGTCATCCTATGCAGGTTAAACACAAAATTGCACTGGTTCCACATAGAACTTTTCAAGAGGAGGCTTCATACTGTTTTTTGATATATATATATAATAGATCAATATGCTTGACACACTCAGTGAAGTACAGAATGACAGGTCTCTGCCCCATAGGATTTGCAATTTACAATTCAGTGCAGGGGAAATGACAGTGGAGTAGAGGAAAATGAGGTCAGGTAAACAGAGCACAAATGTACACCTTTCTTAATGTATTTATAGAGTAATCCCGCACATGCCAATTTAGAAATAGGTTTCATTAAGTTGCCTTTACTTGTGATTAAGCCAAATTGAATAAAACACAGTTCAAGTTTAAGTAAATGGTCATAGGATGGAGCTTTTTTCCTCAGATATAGCAAGATTATTAGGGCCAAATCTTTGTGTCATAGGATGTTAAGAAAAGATGTGTGTATATAGATATTTTACACAATTTTCCTCATGATCAAAAGTGGGACTTAAAAGTGCTTAGGAATTTAGAAGAACTCCATCTGAAACTAGACTATACATTTTTATTTTTTTTTAACCTGGAGCCTCAACCACATTTATACAGATGTTTGAAAATAAGTTAGCTAGTCAATTAGTTAGTTCAATTTATGTAGCTGTCTGTTTCTCATATTTGACCTTGGGTGGTTCATTCAGTTAATGAGCTAAGACAAAGGTAGTTTTTCCAGTTTAAAGAGAAGGTTGTTTAGCCTCAGCTTCAGCTCAACAAGATGAGGAGGATGAAGATGATGATGCTTATACATTGTATACATGATCCCCTGTCCAGTAGTGCCTCAAACAGTTGATATTAATCCTTCTACATTCCTTTTTTTAAAAAGAAGCAGGAAGCTTCTTTTGAAAGATTGAGTTTGCCCAAACTATCTGGATTGATACAGCCCAGTAGGGAGTCAAAGATCAATCATCAAATGTTATCTTTAGGAAAAGATAGCTAAGTTGTCAGTCAGTCAGGTTTGTGTAACCTCAGGATCCATATGCTTAGCTATTTCTCATGGTGTTCCGTCCGGAAAGAAGCGTGTGAGACCGGGTTCCAAATAACAACTCTTTATTTCAAACCGCTAGGTAAAGAAACAGAATATAGCCCAAGCCGCAGCAGCCCTTTATATAGTGGCTAGCCTGCCGGCTTGTGGCCAATGACAGTTATTTAATTCTTCCCGCCGTTTGGTGACTTCCATCCATAAGTGGCCTTTTCGGCCAATCAGAATGAAGTACTTGGAACCTACCAAGTTCCATACAGAACACATGGCATGGCCACTGGAGTGAGATGTTAGCTGGCAGAGTTCTCCATAAAGTTAAAGTGTCCTTCAAGTTGAATTGGACTCCTTATAATTATGGAAACATCCTTGTAGTTTTGTTGACAAAATACTAAAGTAGTTTATCATTGCCAACTTTGGGGATTATTATTTTTTTCCTCACATTTATTCACACCCTGGATTTCTTGGCCATCTCCCACCATTTCTACATCAGCCTGGCAAAATTTCATTTCCAAGATGAAGCCAGCCGCTACAGATAGCTCTCGACTTAAGACCACAATGGAGCCCAAATTTTCTGTTGTTAAGTGAGACATTTGTTAAGTGAGTTTTGCCCCATTTTACGACCTTCCTTGTTAAGCGAATCACTGCAGTTAATTCGTTAGTAATTCAGTTGTTAGGTGAATCTGGTTTCCCCATTGATTTTGCTTGTCAGAAGGTTGCAAAAGGTCACATGACCTTGGAACATCGCAATGGTTGTAAATATGAACCAGTTCCTAAGAATCTGAATTTTGGTCACATGATCATGCAGATGCTGTAAAGGTCGTAACTATGAAAAACAGCCAGGTCACTTTTTTGAGTGTAATTGTGACTTTGAACAGCCACTAGATGAACAGATGAACAGATAGTCGAGGACTATCTGTAGAGCTATCAGAAAGCTGCAGGCAGAAATTACAGTGACCAGCATGTCAGGAAAACAAATGATCAATGCTACACTGACTGCCTAACAGATCCAGGGGTGGGATGCAACTGGTTCTTCCCGGCTCTATAGAACCGGTAGCTCTGAAGAGTAGCAGACACTGAACCGGTTCTGTGTTTGCTGCTGTTTGGCCCACCTGCCCACCCGGGCTCTTACCTGTCCTTTATTTCCTGCTTTTTC